>WTSP01018062.1:72951-120080 GCA_025331215.1 Actenoides lindsayi | reverse complement strand
GGGGTGCGGCGGGCTTTTGCCCCTGCCCCTGCCCGCGGCTTGGCTTGCCCGCGGCTGTTCAAACCCTTCCTCGAGCAGCTGGTCGTTCCCCGCGGCCGCGGCGGGGAATCCCTTCCCCGCGGCTGGGCCGGGCCGAGCTGAGCTGAGCTGTGCTGCTGGGGGCTGGGCGGGCTCCGGGCCCCGCAGGGCTCCCCCCTCCCCGCGCCGAGCAGGCAGCCGGCAGCGCAGGCAGGCGGGCGATGTGCTCTGGTGACATTTGCCGCCGTGGTTGGGAAACACTTATTTCATTAGTTCGGTTCGCCTTCGGTTAGCGGCTGTAACTGATCTGCTTTGCCGCACAGAGGAGAATCCTGAGAGCGATGGGAGACGGAGGAGTGGAGAGAAGTTTGGAAGGGGGGACGAAAGGGTGAGGGATTTTCGTTTTCTTCTGTCTGCATTGTTTGGGGTTTCTCGGTCTCCTTCCTCCACCCCCTTAGTGGGATGAATTATTTAGCACCCTCGTTTTCAATTCAGCCCTAAAGCTTGCAAGGGGAGGCTTTCATGTCTAGAAGAAGAAAGAGACGGTAGGTCTGTAAAAATCATGTCTGGCACAGAGCAACCCAGCTGTGATCTCTGGTGTGCGCTCTGCTGTTCTGCCTGTGACAGCCCTGCTCACGCTGGAGATTCCCCTTCTTAACGGTGACCTAACAGAATAGCCTGTTGTTCAGTATCTATTTTGCATGAGCCACTATGCTACAGTTGCTGCTTCATTCAGCTAAAGAGAGAGAGGCTAAGAGGATTCCAATTTAATTAGCAGTTTGTTAAAACCGGTCAGCTTTGCCCGGTCACATGTTGATAATTTTAGAAGGTATGTCTTAATTGCAGTAAATTTTGGTGTTGTGCATGAAGGGAGTGCCACGGTGTGTTTGCGGCATTGGCTGTGGCAATTTCATGTTTCTGGGTTTTTTTAATTTACTGCAGCATGTGTTTATTTGTGCAACGGCAGATTTTTGTCTGCTGTGGGTATTCTGCATGAAGTGGATCTCGGAGACCTAGGAATTAAAGCATATGCTGTGGAGATTTTTATTACTCGTGGAGCTGCAAGACGTGTCCTTCTTATTGGAGCATATTCAGGTTGACATCTTGAATACCCAGATACTGTTCTGGTTGTTTTCAGTAATAGGATTTGTGTGTGGTTTTAAGTCTGAAAGACCGTAAACGTTGAGGCCTCCTTCAGTCCTCCTCCCCCTCAATAATTACTCTGGTTGTTCTCAAACAAATAATTCCTATCTTGCCATATCCCTGAAATCAAACACCAGCAGAGTGTACCCTGTCTTCTGCCTAGCTGACTGAGTCACTGCCGTGCCTTGTGCTAGATTAAGCTGTTGTGGTATTGCTGCTGGTTGAATATTGAAGCTCCCCTGTGTATACTGTGATTTACATTACTGTAAATAGGGTAATTGGATTTTATCTTCTCTGCAATGTGTTGTTCCTCTGGTATTATCAAAGATTGGCCAGCTTTAGCTGGGGTGCTAGGCAGGCTGCTGCTGTGATGCTTGAATTTGACCTTTCCGCTAACTCTTACAGTTGGGTAAAGAAGTACTTTTGTGTGTTTCTTTTTAAACCCTGTATTGCTGCAGATGCCTTGGAGTCTCTGAAAGCAAGACAGCGTTAGGTGTTAACACCTGTCCCACCCCCTCGACAAAAGTAGAATACGTGGATAGCAGAGTTAATGGAATTTCTTTTTAGTTGCATTAATTCCTGAATCAGAGGAGAAAAGATACTCTGAGATTAGCTATGGGATGCATAACAGTAAGAGATTTTTTGCCTTTTATAGCAGTCGGGACTTATTCAGGGCCTCCACTTGCTGGACAGAGAAGGGAAGTGTTATGTGGATGCTGCTGTGGTGAGAGAGAAGAGATAATGGAATGAGTTATCTGTCAGCTCTTAATAATTTAAAGCTCTTAATTGGTGAGGATGAAATGTGCAAACTCACGTAGAGCTTTAGCTGTTTGAGAGGAGTATGCCTTCTCCAAAACTTGACTCCTTTTTACCACTGCATGTGTCCTTTTCTGGTTTATAGCCACTAATACAGGATATTTGTTTATTACTTATTTTAAATAAGCTGCTTCCTACCCTCGGCTTTAGCTGCCAAACAGTTTGAAATCCAGGATGTGTACTTCTGTCATTCCTAAGCCAGTATGAAACCTCAGACAGAACTCTGACCTTCAAATATGAACTAAGTCATGTATTTGCAAACATATCTTTATAAAACTGGCATTTTAAAAAAGGAATAGGCAACCTTAGTCACATCTCCTGGTATTCTGGTTTGAGATTTAAAGGTTTTTCCACTAGATCCTGCTGTTATCTTACCCCTGTCAAAGCACTAGAGGAGTTTAAATTTGTGTTTGGTTCAGCTCTCTGTTGCTTTTCTTCTCAATATTAATAAAAGAAGGAAGTATTTCTCTGTGCTTCCAGATTGTGTGCACTTAATAAAATACCAGCTGATGATGGAACATGCCATTCCTGTTGCTTTCTAAATGGCTTTTAGAATTTTATAACTAGTAGTGAACAGTTGAGTATCTTTTTTTTAAGTACCATTCTTGGTACGTATGGCATTTTACATTTCCTCCTAGTTGGTTGTACTTGTTTACATTCATGCCATTAAAATTACTGATGGTTCTTCATTGCATTCTGATACACAGCTCTCTTAATTTTTGTAAACAACCTCACACTCTGTTCAGTACAAGTTACTAGCTTTTTCCATAATCTTGTTTTATTCCTAAATAAGCTACAAGAAGCCCTGCCTACATATATTTTGAAGGCTGTGGCTTATAAGTTACTAAACACAAGTCTGAGGCCATAACAACTCTAATGAAAACGTGGTGAAATGTTGCCAGTACCCAGCCAGAAGTAGTTGCTACAACTACATATTGCTATGTCACCTCCTAATGACCGTGGGGCTCTTCTCTGACCAACCTGTAGTGTGAAAAGTACACAAACCTTCTTGGTTTTGTCTTGAATCACCTTGAACCTACTTACTTTTTCATACTTACTAGGTCAGTTGAGAGAAGCTATGCCTGACAGGTTGCTGAGGAAAAATGTACTCTTTTGAGAAGTCCTTATGTGGGTGCCCAAAGCTACATGATGTGGCTGCATCATCACTCACAGTGCTGTGAGATAAGAGAAACTCGTGTGTCCAAAGCATGCATCTTAGCCAAAATATAGTGTAAGGAGAATATTTCTAGGTCATTTTATATGAAAATGAAATTTTGTATCAAGAGGAAATGAAGCTGAAGGCTCTTCCCTAGTAGTTGTAAAGATTATCACCTGATTATATTTTCACAGAATCACAGAATGGTAGGGGATGGAAGGGGCATCTGGAGAGATCCAAAGCAAGGGGGTTCAGCTAGATTTTCTGGGCTGTCCCATGCAAGTCCTTTAGAGGGTTTTCTCTTTTCAAAACTGTGACTGAAACTAGTAGCAAGTGTTCTCTGGACCTTTTGGGTTGTGTTCCTTCAGGCTCAAAGACCTTTCATCAGGATCTCCTACTGCCGTGTATTCTAGTGATGTGGTGCTGACAAGAAAGAACACTGAGTGCTTGATCTGTGGTGTTTTCTGAACTGATAGCATTTTCCTGGAGGAAATCAGCAGTGCTATCACACTGCTGATCTAATCTGAGACCCTTCAGCTTTTGGTGTTTTCTGAGATACTGAGTCTAATCTCTTTGGAAAACATACAGGTGGATGATGTTATTTTTTCTAAGCATGCTATGAATATGCTGCATACACTGGGATTCTACACCTTCTCATCTTGATATTTAATGTGTGTCTCATTATGTAGAAGAGAGTGTAAAAGCTGAAGGACACCCCTTGCTGTCGGTGCAAGGATGCTGGATGTCAGCTGTGGGGTGGTAGTGGGCAGTTAAGCATTTTGTTTGCTAAAAAGTAAGGGATGTTGGATTGAAGAACAGTTTCTGTTGACATAAGAATTTGAGTGTTTTGGTAAAAGAATTTTTTAGCACTTTGACAGCCTAGTTTACTACTCAAAATAAAAAATAATACTCAAAGTCATTTGAGTCTTGCATGTGGAGACTGACTTGCTATTAAAAGGGTAATACTTAAATTAACTGTGTCTGGTATTGAGTAATCTACATCTGGAACTTGGATATTTTAGTAGGTGAAAATGTGTTTCTTCAAATCCTGTGAAATCCTTCAAGCCTACTGAAATTGTAAAAGTTGACATCCTGTGCTAGGAGACGACCCTTACTGCAGTGTTTCAGCATGAAGAATCTCTGAACAGCTCATAATTCTACAGTAGTAATGTGCCAAATTGCAACCATTAACATACCTCTTAATGTCACACAGTTCTTGTCCTCCTTTTCTTTCCGGTGTCATACATACTGCAGTTGCTGTTTGGAGATAGACAACTTTGGGTACCTGTAAGGCAGGTGAGTAAGATTTAGCACTTTTACTTTAGTTCACTCATCCACCCAACTTGAAAATTAGCTGATGTTCTTCTGAAAAGTCTTTGTCATCTTTTGCTTGTAGCAGCTGCCTTGCTCTTGACCCATTTGGACGTTCCACAGATTTTATCATTCTCCACATCCTTTTGAACGTCTGTCTTAACGTTGAACTTCCTCATTTAAGCCGTGTCCCATTGTTATACCCAGAGGAGTGGAAAGGTGACTTTTTGGGGAGTCTGGACTCCAGACTAACTCTTCTGTCCCTACCTTAGTTTGCTCAGTGTTTCTGATCTCTCTTCTTCACCTAGGCTTTGTTATGCTCTGTTATTATTGTGTTTTTTTAAGTCGGGAGCGTTGTCAGCATAACATTGGTAATATACTGTGCCAGGCTCACTATTTTTGGTGTTACCAGATGTAGGCAAAGATGATACCTGGTAGTTCTGTTTCTGAAGCCATTTACAATTTTCTTAAAATCAGCACGATGTAACTCTCCCTCCACCAAACAGCATCTAATACTGGTTGGAGTGTGTATACACTACTAGCTGTTTGCTTTGTAACCTCTGGGAAGGTGGGAACAGTCACTCTGGTGACAGAAGTGGAGGGGTCTAGGTAAAAAAACCTCATGATCCTGGAACTTGCCCTTCTCTGGGAACGAAGGGCTTGTCCCAGCTTTGTGTTAGCCCCAGTTCTCTGCCTGGTTCTGCAGCACCTCCTTTAGGAATCAGTAGTGGCATTTGACCTCGGTGCGCCACTGGCAAGAGACCAGAACTGCCTTGCAGACTTGCCAGTTTGCATTTATCTCCCCTAACGTTTGTCACCTTTTATGACTTAATCATCATCCGTTGCATTCAGGGGAGATTGTTTTTTTGTAGAGTGTACAGTGTCTCATCTGAAGGCGGAACCTGTAATCGCTCTGGTGAACCACGTCCCCTGAACGCCTTTTTCCCTCTAAAAGGTTTCTAGGTGATCTCAAAGGTGAGTGTCTGTAGCGTAGACATGTGGAGTTAGATTAAATGAATCTCACTTGTTGTCAAAAAAAGAGAGTTTGCTGAGGTCTGCAAGGGGCTAATGCAGAGGCCTGCCCATTTGCAGGCAGATGGATGGACTGTACCAAGCTTGTTTCCTTAGCTTTGAGTACCATTTGCATCTCATGGCAGGCAGTCTGCTTGTAGCAGGCAGAAAAGATCTAAGCAGAAATAGCCTGTCAAAACAATGAAAGGCTGGCTGTTAGAAAAAAAACAGATCCCCTGTCACTGTTTGGTGGTAAAGAAATCTTCCTGTGTCTACCCTCTGAGAATGTCTAAAGGGATGCAAAATCCTGTTAAAAGAGTTTTCCTGTGGAGGGTTTCATATTCTTTCCTTAGGTTTCTGTTTCAAGTTATTTGCTTATTAGAAGATCTAGAAGCATTCTGTATTCTTTGAATTCCTGTGCTTTATATCCTTCCAAAGAAAGAATTCCAGGTTCTTTCAGACAGGGACAGGAAAAAATGCACCCCAGAAAAAGATACTGAAGTATCAGAGGCAGAATCAGAAATTCCAGCATGGATGACCTTACCCCCTTTTTTTTATGTTTTCTTTTGACAGAAGTGCCTGACTAAATCTGTAGATGACTTCTGCTCTTCTGCATCCCTTTGGCAAACCTCTGTCTCTCCTTTTTAAACTGTGGATTGGCTGCAAGACACAGTGAATGAAACTTACTGCTGATAATTTCATTCCTTTCTTAACCAGTCCTTTTTTTTGATTCCTAAAATATTGGTAGAAGGGAACAGTCTAGGGAGGAAAGAAAAAAAATGTACTTAAGTCATTTGTCCAGAAGATTTTTTTATCAATAACTGACCTCCCAGCTTGAGGAGTTAGCAAGCTTCCAAAAGGAATCTCTTTTTTTTGTTGTTGTTGTTGGTAATGGTGGGGGGTGAAAAAAAAGAAAATCAATGTTCTACAGCTATATGTTCAAATCAGCCTTTGCTTTAGCATCCCAGATTTGCAGAGTAGAGAAATGAGGGGCTAGACAAGAGGGAAGCTAAGGATTGCTTCTCGGAGCCCTCTGAGAAGGATACTCCACTGGCACTGTTGGCATTAACCTGAAAAGCAGTGCAGGGAGCAGTCGTCTTCATGCAGGGGATGAAGCATTCTGCACACACTCCTGTGTTTCCTGGCTTTTCAAGTGGGTGCTGTGTGCCTGAGGCACAGCTCTGCAGAGCTTCGGGGGGAACGCAGCTCTGGTGTTGCTTGAAGAGCATTGCACCTTCAGAACAGGTTTTAAGAGAACTGCCTCTCTCCTCCTCACTTTCTTCTCTGTCTTTCTTTCTGTTGTAGCCGTGGAGTAGAATGTATTCTTTATTTCCTTTTTTATATATATATAATCTAGTGGGCCATTTCCCTTTAAAAAGGGAAACGTGACTCTCTGTTGACATGGTTGTGAAATCACATGGTACATGGGAACCATCTGAGTAAAAACTCCTTAAGCCTCCTGACCCTATGAACAAAATCCTCTAGATTCTGCCGGGCAAACTGCCAAAGCCAGTGTTTTGCAAAGGCTATCCGTAGGCCTCAGTTTCTGTTTCACTAATTCCACCTGAACTTGTAACCCATCATCTTAACAAGGCATTTCTGGTTTTAATGTAATTGCTTATGCTGCAAGGAAATGACTCCCCGTTCTCTGCCTCGTGTGTCTATGTCCCTGACTCATGCTCACACATAATAGTCTCTCCAAGCGGGTATGGCTTGGGTGCTCCTTTCATAGGGCTAAAACAGATTTCATGTCAACTGTACAATGATTGTTCTAGAAATTGAAAAATATGAAATTTAAGACTCGGCAAATACATTGTGTTTTGAAGGGAGAAATCGGAGGTGAAAATTGTCCATTATGTTTCTTTATCAACATATGATAGTTGGAGACTGTGGAGCATTTTCGTTTGTCAGTATTTTTCATGCTGCTCTCTTGCTAAAATAATGCTGCAGAATTCTGCAGTTCTTCCAGAAATCATACATGCTGTTTAGTCACTTCCAAGTGCGTGTGTATTTAAAAAAAGAAGAAAAAAGAAATTATTTATTGTGTAGACCAGGAACTGTAATTCTGATTTGTTGAAGGGAAGTTGCTGCAGTTTTGCCTTATTTGTTTTCTTTTCCAGGCTGATAAAAGGTCATTTATTTAGTATCATACAATTTTTTATATTGTGTTGCTGTACTATGTGAACAAAACTTCATAGTAGACAAGAGGAATTTAAATACTCTGAAAAAGTTTGTAAGATTTTTTTTCTGAAACTATTTAAGCTACAGAAAGCAGGGACTGCTGCTTTTTTTTCCTTGATGCCACAAGTCCCTGCAGCTAATAATATTTTCATTTGAATATAGCTGCTTTCATTTCTTAATACTTTTATACCCACTTGCATTCCTGGTCACAGAGGTGGAATTGTTCCGTCGCATATTGAATAACAGTATGGATGAAATGAGGAATTCGGGAAGAAAAATGATAGAATTGTCTGTAGAAATGAAGAAAAGCCAAAATCAGGTGACAGAGTAAAATAATAAGAGATTGAATGAGAAAAGGTGGATTAGTAGTTTGTTAAATAGGAGAGAGCGCAGCGGTTTCAGTGGTTACAGTCAGAACTAGGAGGACGTGGTGGGTCAAGCAAACACATGCTTGCTGACATGAACACCAAATAGAGTTCTGCTTCCAGAGAGGAGTGGGGCTGTTCTAGGGTCTGGCCTCTACTTTCTTAGCTGGAAAGAGGTTTCAGATACGTGTCTTGAAACTGTTCAGTTTGAACCATCTTCCATTCCTTTTCAGGCCCTCAGTGCAAGATGTTATGTTGATCTAAGTAACTGTGAAGAGAGGATACTAATAAAGCAGTATGTTGTGCTTAATCCTGTATTAAAACAGAGGTTTAAAAAAAATTTAGGCAAGTCTGAGCTTTCTAAGGATTATGCAATTGTGCTTAGTTCAGCTTCTGGTTTTAAAATACTGTTTAGGTTGTTGCATTATTAATCAGTGGCTTCCCTGCATCACTTGATTATTTAGCTGGTTTGTTAGTTTTGTCATATTTTCTAATAATCTTAAAATAATATTTAAATTAGATTTGTTTTTACTTAAAGTCCCTTCTTAGTAGGACATGACTGAGACTGACAAACGAAGAAGTGTTTGTTTTTGCTTTGGTCATGTGGAAGCAGCAGTGGAATTGAGTTTATTCCAAGTGGTGCAACTTGAACTTCTGGGATCCCTTGGGGAAAAAAAAAAAAAAGAAAAGAAAAAAGAGAGGGGAAAAAAAAGGGAACTGAGACTAAGTAATGGAAGGTCTTTATTTGTAGCAGTAGGGTTTTTATGTTTGCTTGTTGTATGTGAATTGGATTATCTGAAGTATGACCAGCATTTCTCCATCTCGTTAAGAGGAGAAACCGTGGAGCATTAAGTTGGATCTCTGCTTAGAAAATGGCTTACTCTGAACTCTGCAGTAGCAGCAGCAGCCATTCCCAGTGAAGGTTGGGGTTTGTTGAGAACCCTCAGCCTTTCCTCCTCAGAGAGGCATTCCTAAACCCCAGGGAATCCCCTCCCGTAAAGGTCTGGAGTAAGCAGCGTGGAGGAATAATTAGCACTTCCTTCCTTTCTATTTTCAGTGTCTGAACTAGAGTGTACCCACTGCTGCTGCAGCTTGTGCTCACAAACCCCTCTGCAGCCTGGGCCCCTTGGCCTTCCCTCAGTCCCCAGTTCTTCTGCAAGGGGAGACTGTGCAGCTAGTTTCCAGATGAAAAAAAAGCCCTGCAGAGTGTCATCAGGAATATGTTGTACTGGCTTCTTTACTCAGTTTCGTATTTCATGTAAAATTCAGGATTAAGTTCTTGCAGAATTTTCCTGTCCTCCCAGCTCAGGCTTGTGTATCAGACTGGCTTCCCCCGCCCCCAGCTCCTCCAGAGTGTTTGTTCAGCCAGGAAGGCATGGAGAGCAGCTTGATGGTTTGGATCTTGAGAGGCGTTTTGGAGTTGCTGGAAGCGTCTCACTCCTTCCTCTAGTTTCATGTAAACAGCTTCTCTGGCTGCTGCAGAAGGGAGGAGAACCTTTCAGCTGCAGCAGTGGTGGCCAGCAAACAGGAGCAGTGTGTTGGCCACGAAATCCTTTTGGTGACTAGAGCCAGAGACAGTTTGTCCAGAGGCCTGAACGGAGATGATCAGTAACAGACCCTCGAGAAGAGGGGCTTTGCTAACCAATCTGGATTTTCAAATGGTGATACAAACTCTTTAATTTTAGTCAAACTAAGTAACTTTTTCCAGTCTTGTCCCCAGTTACTTGATTACAAGCTTTGCACTTCTATCTATCTTAATTTTTGTTAAAAATAATTTAAATAAAAAATAGCCTAGCATTCAGCTTTTAGACAAGTTGCAGTGTATGATCTGAATTCAGAAATATTCTTCCTGAAGGTTATTGATACTTTGGAAAGAAAAATTCATGCCTGATGAGCTTAGTTAAACCTCTCTTTGGGCGAGGTTTGGATGAGACTGTTTTCTTTAGTCTCTGATTCAGATTGCAGTCTTAAAAAGAATTCAGTGTTACTTGTTAAGTAAATTCTGACAAACTCACTTTAACATCAGTGTTTTGCATATTGCTTAATAATATCACAGTGGGTGGAATAAAGATTGTTCTGACTCCTGATGGCAGGTTTCTTTCTGCTTTTGACTTGAGGCTGCATGTGAAACAGGCAGGCATGTAACATAGGGCAGTAATCTTATTTAGTGCTGTTTTGCATTTGTAAGACTGCAAGTCAACACGGGAAAAGTCAGCGACTTTCCCTTTAAAAGCAGACCTTTGTTGGTAATTGCAATTATAAACTTAAGCACCCCTAATGTGAGTTTCTAGCTCTTCCAGTGTGCCCTGTTGTGGAAAGATGGAGGAGCAGCATTCCCCAAATATGCATCTTGGTTTCTGCCGGATGGACATCTTTGCTTTCCCAGCTTCCTAACTGCAATTAGCATATTCTGTCATTGCAAATGGTTTTACTGCATTATTGTCATTTCTGGGCTAGCATTAAAATGTATACACGGGACATGTGAGAAGGAGCTGCAGAATTATTTTTGACTGATTCCAGATCTGGGATCTGAAAGCTCCCTCCAAGTGATCTGCCTTATTCAAATAAAGGATGAGCTAATGCTGAAAAAGACCAGGAACCTACACAGTGGGTGTCTTCCATTCCTACAGTGTGCATCTGAGGTGACCATAAACTGTGTTGTGTAGCTAATTTGGCTGAGGAGTTTGTTGCAATGTGGTGCCATTATGAGGCATTCCGTTGTTTTAGGATTTGGCAGAAACCCAGTTTGCAAACGCACAGAGAAGCAAAAAATACCACCCTCAGAATGTGTGTTTCATCTGAACCTGAAAGGAAAGTCATTGTGCTGTTCTACAAAACTGTTAGGTGCTTGATCTGTGGGAGTGGGTAAGATCTTTGCCACCAAGCTGCAGAAGGTACTGGTGGATGTTGGCAGTTGGGGGAAGGAGGCACCAAAGGTTGTGCCTGAGGGTCAGTTTTAGGTACTGTCTGGAAAAGGGAAGCTACCAAAAAAAAAATGTTTGAAAGAAAGCTTCAGGGAGCAAAGAGGAAAAATGGCTTTTTCTGTGATCAAGAGTGAATAAGAGAGAGAATGAGGAAAAGCAGGAGTAAGAAAAATTGGCAGAACTGTCTGCGCATTGTATCTAGTTGAAGTTGTTGTTTCCTATTTTAAAACACTGATACTTGTCTGGGGTTTTTTCCTCCAAGTTCCTATACATCCTATGGAGTAGAACTGTGGATTCTCTGGAGACATGCAGGGGGAGAGTCCGTTGTAGATGGGCCAGTTATGTATCTTCTGCTTTTGTGGTGGAACATCGTTTGTGATTGCAGTGATCATTTGCTTTGCTTCTACCTTGCATTAAGTTCTGAAGAATTTTGCTCACACTGAAAGTACAGCTAAAACTATCAAAGCAAGACCTTTAAACAAGGATAAAAGAGTAAATATTTGTATAGCCTGCTCTCTGAACAGGTTTGGAGAGCAAAATTCATTTTAAGCCAGGTACTCCTATCAATGAGGTTATTTTTTCCTGCATTGTCACAAAATGGTATACATGACCAAAGGATTGTCATCTTAAAGAGCTGCTACAGGAAGAGTTTTGGAACTGAATAAAGCACAAGAGAAGGGTTTGTGCTGATATAACAGCAGTTTCTTGTGAATGGTCATGATGTAAGTTAAGTACTAACATGCAAGCATAGTAGTGTTTGCATTACATTTTTTTCAGATATGATTAACTAGCATGTTGACAGCATCCACATTAAACACGTGAAGAAGATCTCCTTAGACTTAGAAGACACTGCAAAATCTGAGCTGACTAACCATAATTAAATTATATTTTCTATCAGCCTCTAGCCTTGGTCCCCAAAGATTCCCTTGTCCCAGAAATTTAATTAGATGCGCAAGTATTTGAGTCTGCCGCTGGAACATGGATACTGCTGAGGAATCTGTTTCTTCCTATCAGACTGGTTAGTGCCACGGTGAACGTGATGCTAGGAAGGCAGTAACCAAGTTCCTAAGACATTTAAATTATTTGAAGATAGAAACTTGCTGTGGCTGTACAAGAGTAGCAACTTTCAGGCCAGGAAAAGGTATTTTCAGTTACTCCTTGGTTTTTGTGGTAGTTGAATTTTAGTTTAGGAAGGTGTGTTCACAGATATTGAAGAAAAAATGCACGAGGTAATTTAGGCTTTGCTGCTTTTTTTTTCTGGGAACAGTTCAGAAGCATATTTAGAAGGTGTGCTGTGGCTTCTGCAAGCCTCCCTCTTTTGCTCCTGGCATGAATCCCTTGACTTGACATCCGGAGGTCCCTGTCTGAAGGCCCACGGCATTGGTCTGTCCATCGTTCCCCTGCCCCTCAGTGAAATGCGGGATGCTGCAGAATCCAACCCGTACTTCAAGATCTCTGTGCTTTTCAGCTGGACCCCTCTGTAGCAGTTTCCTCTTGGCCTTTCTCTGCAGGGAATCTGGCGCATCCCCGTCGATGAGATCGACCGCCCGGGCAGTTTTGCATCTCATATGAACCGCTCTATTGTCTTACTGCTCAACGTGCTGTCACAGCTAAAGGATTACAACACCTTGCTGAAAGTCTCATCTATGCTACAGAGGACTCCTGATCAGGGAAAGTATGATATGCTTATTTTTACCCATCACTTTATAAAGCTTTGAATATACTTTGGTGGATAACTTTTATTTAAAGACATTTTTTAGTTCATGAAAAGATCCTTTAGACAAATTTCCTTGGGAGTATAGCAGCACAATGGTTAATTTTTCTCAGGATTATGATTCCATCACAGAGTATAGGATTTCTCAGCATTTCTCTTGAAACTCAGTAGCCATAGAGCTGTCTCAACAGACTTGCTGAGGTTTTCTGTCATGTGGAGGGATTCGCTGGTGGAATAGCACATTGTGACTTCTGCACCCCTCTGCTGGCCTCTTGCATAAGAGCTACATCCAGGGAGAGAGGTCACGGCCCAGGCATCCTGCCTTCCTGTAATCCTTGATGACTGAACAATGGTTATGTGCCTATTGGCAGCTGATGCTATTTAAAAAGCTTATCCTACTCAGGGGTGATCTAATTTTAATTGCATTAACCTTATTTAAGAAAAAAGAAGCCATTTAATGTGAGCTAAATACAGATTCGTATCAATGGGAAGACCAAAATAAACATCTAAGGGAAACATTGAAGCAATTGATGTAGAATTCTAGTAGCTTGCTGAGTGGGAAACATTGAAATTAGTCTTTGGCAAATGCTTAAGAAATTGAACTGAATGATTGGTGACAATAAGTTGGAGGCATTGAAGGCTTTTTGATGTGTTTTTTGACTATGAGTGCCTGTGAATTTGCATAGATTGTAGTATGCCTGGGAATACATCACCACATGTTCAGCAAACTTGAAGCCAAAAATACTTTGACTTTTAGCGTATCAGAAGTGCTGGACCATAGAAGGTTTAAATTCTGTCCTAAGTATGCCCACAGTTGTACTAAAAATATTATGTTATTTAGAAGTCTAGACTGAATTTAACAAGTAGTTTGACATGTTGTATCAGCCAGTGCCAGCCATGGTGAACTGCAGTCATTAGAGGAATTTATAAATGCAAATGTTCTGGGTGTGGCTGGTATATGCTTGTAGCAACAATATTTTTTAAAAGAGGGCATTTTCATCTGAACCTTAGTTATTACTGTACTAATGAGGAGTTAGGGTTTTGTATCTTTTGTCTGAAAAACAAACAACAAAATTACCAATTCAGTGTAATACTGTAGAGGGAAAATAGGTGTATTAAAAATGTTGGCTTTTTGAATGAAACCTTCAAAATTACTGCTTGATTTTTATCCCCCTCATTAAAACCAGCCAATTCTGAAATAGAAATTAAATTTGCCATGAGACTCAATTAGGAGGGATTCATGGCTGGAAATGCTTTCCTTGAAAGTGGAGAATATGCTGAAGTTACAGTGCTCTGGTAAATTAAACGAAGCTACAGAGTGAAAATCTTTTACACATTAAAAACCCCTGGATTCAAAGGCAACTGCTAGGACCAATGAGAGAATCTCACATGCATGGTTTATCCAGAACATGAAAATCACCTGGCAGTGCAGGATAGTTTTGTGTGACTGATACTCTTTTTCAAGAAAATATTTGAGCAAAAATCTGGTATTTGAGGGGCACAGAAAGCTTGATACAAGAACACTGTAATTCTGGTTGTTTGGTTGGCTCTGGGTTTGGGGTTTGGTTTGGTTTGTTTTTTTCCTCATTTCTTCCCTTCTCTCTGCTTGTAGATAGGGTTACCTCTTGCTTCATGCATGTCATCTTTGATGATTGTGGAGAGGGGAGAAGAGGAGGGAAACAGCTAAAGTCTTACATGCAATATACAATCGTGTGTGTTTTATTTGCTTTCTTCTAACTTGCTTTAAAATTGTTGTGTTGGGGGGTTTTGTGTTTGGGTTTTTTCCTTTGTTTGTTTTTAAATGTTCTGGTTCTTGCTTTTAAAGTCCTATAAGCTTCAGGCAGTCAGTTTAATTTCTGTCATCTCCCCGTGGCACAGGAAGTATTTGCGTGATGCAGATCGGCAAGTTCTGGCCCAACAAGCCTTTGTGCTTACAGTGAAAGTGCTGGAGGACACTCTCAACGATCTGACCCAGGTAAGGCAGCAGTGCATTTAATGCTCGTTGATTTAGTAATCAGATGTTTCTAGGTTGGGTTTACACATTCCATTGATCTCCTGAGGCTGAAGGGCTAAGTTATTGTCACATACCTTTTGATTATATGCACCTATGCAAAACACTTTCTTCCAGCATTGTTGATTTTCTTTTTTGAAATCCAGTAACAAATACAGAATGGATTGTATTAAGTTTGGCTTGACTGTCCCTTCAACTTCAAATGATGGTAGTTACATGGAGTGTAAGAACAGCTACATTTTTCAGGTGTGGTCTATTGGAAATTTCCTTTAAAAATGAACTAAGATTTCTCTTGCAAAACAAACCCAAACAGCTATATATTATATGCCTAGACATTTTTAACTGCTGGTCCTTGACAGCACCACACCTTTTATTACATTTAATTGTAATTTAGATTTAATTTTTTTAAATTAATGTAGAAACTTATCTGTTTCCAGGTTAAGATAACTGGAAATTGGAAGTTTTTTTGGTAAGCATGCTCAAGGAAAAACTTGTTCCTACAGGTTTTACAAGTTAAGAGAGTATAGATTTAACAAACAAAACAAAAATATCCTTAAGAACACTGGAACTTCTGTGTATGAAATAGTCTGTTCATAAATCTGGGTGGGAGAATTGTATCATTAACAACTTCAGAAAGATGAGATGAAGTACTAAGGTTTTCTACCTTTGGACCATCACCGAAGTAAAGGCACAGAAATTATAATACTATAGTGGAGTTTGGTATGCTTCTTCATCTACTAGCAAGAATAAAGTTACCTAAGAGTAACCAAGGGGAAGATTCTTAAATTTGTGGTTGATCTGCAGCTGCCAAAAGAAATAGGTTCAGTTTTGATTTGGGTACATTTGAAGAAAATTGTGGTATTAAAACCTTGAATTTCATTTAGTTGGATCCCATGGTATAGACTGAAGTAGTGGGGGGAAAAACATTGAAGCTTTGCTTCAGCCTGTGCTGTTGATTTCTTTCTGGTGTTTTCACTGATTAAAATACATCAATTGTAAGACTTGTGGCTTGGATTAATTAATATTCAGGAACAAACAAGAATGAATATAGAATAAATGCATTTTCTTCAGCAGAGGTGGTCATGTGAAGGTCCTCATTGTCGGTGTTCGTGGTAGACACAGCTGTGCTCAGATGTGTTCTGATTTCAGTAATAACAGAGAAGAATTACTTCTTTTACTAAGGTTTCAGAAGATCAGAGCTCCAAGTCTCCTAATACTGCTTCAGGAAGGATGACAACAGACGTCTCTAATAAAACCAGTGCTGAAGAAGGGAAAGATGTCCTTCCCAAAAAGCCAGTTCTATCAGATGGAGTAGTGCATAGTACTGAAAATGGAGTAAAGGAAGTGACCCAGGGACAAATACCCAGTGCTATGGACATACTGGAGCAAGAGGACAAGAATGACAAGGAAATTAAAGAGCTCCCTGGAACTGGTTCAGTTGAACCTATGGATCTTGATGGATATTCCAATGACCCTGAAAAAATTGATTCTTCCTGTAAACGCGGTGAACCAGACCGTCTTCAGTCTGGCAGGAACTCAAAGGAGAGAGCTCCAGAGAGCCGGACTCCAGAACTTTCTTTGGAAGAGCTAAGTATCAGCTCCAAACATCAACAGCAGGCAGCTAAAGGAATACTTCAGGCAGTACCTACGGAAGAACCTGTCCAGAGATCAAGCAGGAAGAGGAAATTACTTGAGGATGTGGAGTCTGGGAAAACACTTCTGCTCGATGCTTATCGAGTATGGCAGCAAGGTCAGAAAGTTATGGCCTATGACCTGGGTAAAATTGAGAAGATCATGTCTGAAACATACATGCTGATTAAACAGGTAAAGTATTTTATCATTCATTGTAATTTCTCTAATGTGACCTCAGAGATGATTATAGAATAACAATAATTGCCAATCCAAGCAGTATAAAATTGGGCCTTTGTGCAAAAGTTGAGGAGGTAATTATCTCCCCAAGAACCACTCACTTGTCAAGACCACTGCTAGAGAAGGGGAGTAGCACCCTCTGTATTTTGGGACTAAATTTCTGAAATCAGTTAAGAGCTGTAATACCAACTATGTGAGGCTTCTTCATTCTAAGCATTAGTTTGAATTGAGAGAGTTGTACACACTCCTGTATAACTGCAGATCATTGTTCTGCCATAGAAGTGCTGCTTCTCCCCCTTATTACAGTGCTCTACATCCCCTTTTCATCTGAATTTAATTAAATTTGTAGATGAGCTAAGTAATTATGACTTCATTAGTTGTGATTCTGTGTTCAGGTGGATGAAGAAGCAGCACTTGAACAGGCAGTCAAGTTTTGCCAGGTGCATATGGGAACATCAGCACAGAAACAGGTAAGCTTTGTGAAGCCCTTGGCTACTTGTAACAAGCTATTCATACTTAGTCTGTACAGTCAAAGTGGTTGCTGAGTGTTGGCAGCAATTAGGAATATCTACTAGTAGCATTGTCGTCTAAGAGAGGCTGGGCCACATTAGTGTAGGGAGCTCATCCCTTTTGTTAGTGTCAATCTGCTGTTTATTTCAGACTTGAAAGGCAGTTTGCAGGCTCAGAAGCTTTTAGGGAAAACTCCAAGCAATCTTCAAATTGAAATATTTGCGGCACACTACACTTTTCTGAATGTCCTCATCATTCCTTAGTGTTTCATGGTGTTCATTGCTTCTCTGATCCCTAAAGGCTAACAACCTCATCAGCTCTTCCCTTGCTAGCTTGTACTCTGCTCCAGAGATACCAAATATCTTTTCTCTCAACTTGCATGGCTGAGAATCTGATTTTAACTCTGCTATATTCCTCAGTTTGTTTTTTAGCTCGTATTGTCTGGTTTTATCTAGCAAAAAATTACAGAGCTTTAAAGGGGTGTTTATCAGTCCTTAATGTGAAGTCAAAGCCAAGAAGAAAACTGGAGGAATGACGTGTATAGTGGTCATTCATTTTGCCAGCAAACCATCAGTGGAAAGCTCCAATGTATTTTCTAATTTTGTACTTTTGCTAATTTTCACCACCAGCACTCAATGAAGCAGTTATTCAGCAGAATTTGACTAGAAGATAAAATAGGTTTTGAAGAAAAATTGATGTTCCTAATTAATAGTCTATATTTTAATACTGCTCGGGGTTCTTTGCATGTTTTGTGCTATGAAAATGTAGTCTATTATCAATTGCTAGCTCTCAGAAAGTAATTAAAATAGTATTTGTCTAAATATATTTGGAAAAAATCTGTGGGAGTGCAGCTTAGAAACCTTCTGTTGTCTTTGAGTGTTCACAAGTGGCTGTCTGTACCATGCTTGTGTAAAACAGGAAGCATCTCTAAGGTTTCCTGTACAAGGAAGGTAGATAACTACATGGATACGTAGAATTATGTTCAGTGCTGAGTTAAAATAGAGCTCTTTCAGACGTGTCTTGAACAAACTTGGTTTATGAGCTGTGGAAATTTCTTCTGGTTTTCTGCAGTTTCTCTCTTCTGTCCCTCAAGTATCCCTTCTATTATTTTATCTTCTCTTCATCTCCTGTAACTTTATCTTCCTGTCATGTGTCATACACAGTAGAAGTGTACAAGGAAAAGTACTTGCTACGACTAGTCCATACATACCCATGCACTGCATTCCAACTTACCAGAAAAAAGTTGCAGGGTGGTGAAGAATTATTTGCCTTTCCATCACTTGATTCTTTCCCTTTGCCTAGATTCTAATTTTCATAAAAATGTAAGGACAGGAAACATCTTTCAGAATTTCTCTTCATCCTCCAAATTTGGATGAGGCTTTTCTTCTGTAAAATAGACCCATCTGTGCTTTGCAAAAAACCATAATCTTTTGAGGAGGTACATCCCTGATGTTTGCAAGTTAAATATTGTCTTAATGTGAAAAGGATTTCAATACCTATCTCGCCTTTTTTCAACTTAAACACATCTCTTAAACCTCCCCATAATTCTGCTAGTTTCTGAAGCAAACCCCAATATTTATCACCAGAAAGCCACCTTTGTTCTTTGGATCTTTTCAACCTAACCTCAAATAATGGACATTACCTGGTCCTCCCTTCATTGTGTTAATGTACATGACACATGCTCCTCGGAACTAAAGCACAGCTGTGTTAGAGATGCTGCTTAATGGGCGAAAGAACTTGCAAGGTGAACCTTCTCTGTTACACAAAGTTAAGTTTTCCTTTTACATTTTTCTGCCTGCTGGAGCTGAAGAAAATTGAGGCTATAGGTCAACTCCAGTAACAAGATTTAGTGCTGTCTACTCTGCAACTTCAGGAAAGGCAGATATTTCTGTGTCTTTGGTTCCAGATATTTTGTTTGCTTACGGTTAAGATATATGCCTTCCAGTGGAACTTGAACCTTGTGTTTTCATGCACTATTCTTTTGTATCTATAGGTATTTGTTCTTCTCATCTCACTTTGATTAATATTGCTTTACTAATTATTGTTTTGCCCAGGAGGGTGAAGGAGGTTCAGACCCTCAGGGCAGACTCTGTTACATGGCATTTGTTCTAGACAAGATTGCCTTCACATTAAATTTCTTCCCAACATGGTGTTAGTTTTAGATGCCAGGAGGCATGTCAGCCTGTGTTTTTTCACCGTGCTGAGTAGAAAGTCTGAGTCTTGAGTATCCATAAAGGTTTTCAGTTGTTAATACTGAGGTAAAAATTATCAAACAGTGCTTCTAGTTAAAATAAGCATTTGTACAGTGCATTTCCTAACAGAGTAACAGGAGAGGATGTAAGAGTACAGGGAGTTTTTCTTTATTAGATTTTCATGGAAGTAACTTTCTCTAATTTGTGCCCCTTGGGTAGTCAGTAATGTTTTTTGACTGAACTATAGAAATGAACAGAAATGTCAAGAGAAGTATTCTGGTAGAAGTGGAGTTTTTTGCCCATAGTCTGGTATTTAAGTTGCTTTTTGTTTGTTTGTTTTTTTTTTTAATAAAGAAGTCTTGGCTCAGCATGGTAGGACTTTGGTAGTTTATCTTGGGAAAGAAATTTGGCATCATCACAGTGTGATTTATGACTTTGGAATAAAAACAAATTGCTAATAAACTTCTTCAAAAAGTAATGTAACTGGTTGCTTTTTGGATTCATCTTTTTAAAGACCACTCAAACTCACTCGTACCAGCTGAGCTCCTTGGTGGACTTTCTTGGAGATTCTGGGTGTGTGGTTACTATGCCAGCTCTTCAGCAAAGTCAATGGTTACTCAGACATGTGACAAAATGCTAGAATGGAAAAAAACCTGCATGCAGATTAATCTTGAAAGTAGATAAAATAGGTGAGCTAGTGTTTAACTGCACTGGGAGTGATGAGATTTCCTGTTAAATTGCTTGAAATAAAACATACCTCTTAATGTGATGCACTTTGAAGCTTGTAAGTGTTCCCTTTTAGGAAGCAGTCCCAGCTCATGAGATTGTTCCATACTGCAGTCTCATTGTCATCTCTTTCTGGCAGGATCTTGTAAGCTGTGTGAAGCTGCCTTACTGGTAGTAGTTTAACGCTAGTAATTAGTATGGAGACACAGCAGTAGTCGCTCTTATGGACATCTGCCTGTTTTCCGTAGACTGAATCCTGGTTTATTTAAAATTGACAAGTATTTGCCTCCTGCAAACAAATGATGTCATGTGTAGAGTTGCAACAGCCCAGAAAAGTGGTTTTTTTACTGGAGAGGTTGAATAGGTTTACAGGGCCTGTGGTTCCTTGGTCACTTCTCCCAGGAAGCTGACAGTCATAAAAAAAGAAGCGCACACAATCCACCTTGCTACATGGCTGTTACACTGCCTGCAACTGTGAAATACACTGTTTCTTTATGGAAGTTTTAACTTGCTACTAAAATTAGGAATTATTTGAATTACAGATTTTCAGCTTTCTTCCAGACCAGAGTTTTTAACCTAAATATTTAACAACTCCGTTGAAATCTTTTTCTGTGACTCTTCAGGCATAAGCAGGAAACGATACAGCAATCAGTAAACGGAACTTGACAAGGTGATGAAATCTAATCTTTCTGATAGCTTGGCAATACTGTCACCCTTTCACTTGATTTCAGAAACCCTCTATAGTCCTCGTGACTGATGCAATGTTAACATGCGTTGAGCCAGTGTCACTCTCGCATCTTCTTCTACAAAGTCAACTAAACACATGGGCAAGGGGCTAAGAAAGGTTGCTTCCCAGCTTTGAAGAAGGCAGAAGAAGATGGTGGTACAAACTGTGCCATAATATGTTCCTGTGCTTCTGGAGAACTGTTGAAATTGAAGTGTTCTCTATGGAAATATGACTGTGACATCAATGAATAAATTAATGTAGATATTCTGTCATGAGATCTTGCATAGGGTGATCACTTAACCTTGCTTGTTCCAGGGACAGATGATTGTGTTTCAGAAATGGGTTCTTTATACCTGTGGTTTTTGTTTGTAGTTCAGGTGTTGCTTAACATCTCTACAGGATGTTGAATGGTCTGCTGGTGCTTAGGCTGTGGTACCTTCAACAGAAAGTTGTACCTATGTGTACTCAGTACAGCCTTGGATAAAATGCTATAGCCTTAGAGCCCTAGTGTGGAGAGGAACTTTACCTGTTGAACAAAATCAGTCGAGCATTGTTTTATCAGTAAAATATCTTCTCAAACTTGATAGGATCCAACTCTTACTTTTAGGAGTAATTGATATTTTCTCATAGCAAGCACAGTTTTGCTTTACCAAATCCTGCTAGTGGGGACTTCGAGTTTTTAATGTCTCATGCAAAAGCAGCTGAAGACCTCAAACAGTCATTCAAGAGGCAGCCAAAGAGAAACTTAAGACTTTGAAAAAGCTGCTAGTAAATACAACATAAATTAATCCATGTACATTACCATGGGAGGGGGGAGGGAGAAGGGGGCGAGGAGATTTTAACTTTATGAATCATTTGTGCTTTGTACTGGGCTAGGTTCAGTGTTACTGTAATAAGTATTTACTGTTAAACCATGATGAAGTACAGTCACCAGCCCTTCAGAGATTCTTGTTTTGCTGCTTGTTGCATATTTAGCTGCTCTTGTTGAAGTTGCTGAGTTGATCATGTAACTAAACTAATATATGCTGAGGTTTAAACAAAATATCTGCTCAATTATTTTCTAGCATTGCCTAGTGACCCTTTAGCCTATTGCACTGTATTTGAGAGACTGAAGTTCCAGAGACTACTTCAGTCCAGTTCAGACTAAATGGCAGCTTCCAAAGAAGTGTCTATGAACCAGTAATGACCCATCAGAAGTGGAATTGAGGCTTCATAAACATTTAATTGCTTATGCAAATATTTAAAGTCATGGAGTAGTCCTGCAGCTGGAAAAGGTGAGAGAGCAGGAGCCCATCTCATCTGATGGGCGTTTTATAGCTGAGGGATGGAAGTGAGTAGTTGTGGTTGAACTTGCAGGTTGTGGTGTTGGAGTTGTTTGGGGGTTTTTTGTTTTGTTGTTTAAAGTAACATCTGCTAGAAGACAGGATAGTGAGTCATAGCATAGGAACATAGCATAGTTAAATCAGCACTTTGAAGTGAGAGAGGCTGCTAGAAGAAATAAGTTGTCTTCCTTGGTGGCTGCTCCTTCCCATGCCCTGTTCCTGGGTGCCAGCACAGGCGTTCGTATGGCCATGCAGCACACCAGCCTGCAGAGCAGGAGTGGCTGGAAGTCATTTCTCCTCTTGTCCTTTTTCATTTAAATTCTTAAGTGTGAGCGGGATTTTTGATACACTCACATCAGATGGGCTGAAATTGCTACCCCGTAGTGGTCACTGTGTCATTAGTTAAATTACTAACATTACAATACAGATTAACTCTGTGGTCAGGCAGTGTTTTGAAGTATGCTTGTTCTTTTCTTTGATTTTTCTCAGTCTGAGAATGTTATCAAAAAGATTTGCAGAGATCCTGAAAGCAGTCAGCTGTTGCTCTGAGTTATAAGATACATTTTTAGTCTTGCCAACTATGATTTTCCTATGAAATTAATGGTCCCTGGAAATGGAATACCAAGGAGTCCTTGTTGAGAGAGAATGAAAGATTAAGAGGCAAAGTAGTTTGACCTTGACACAGCATTACGCTTAAATGTGTGGTCCTAAGGACCACGAAGGACAGGTGCTGGTAGAAGGCAGTTGCAAGGCTTCTAGATAATTAGAGACTTTCTGATAGGTCTTTCCACTGACTGCCTAAAATGGTTATATTAAATTCTTCATTTTATATATAATGACAATGTCAGTAATACTGTTAATGACATGTCTGCATGGGCAAGTTATTGCAGCATAAGGTAGAATGAAGTAGTGCACAGAATATTCTATTAATACATGTGGAGATACTTCAGTCCAAGAACACATTTGTCTTTTTTTCTTGACTTGCAATTTGGAAAGGTATTTTTCTTACTGTGGACTTTATCAAATGCCTTAATACTAAAATTACAGCTTTCACCAGTGTTGAAACTGTCACGACAGGTAGCCTAGAGAGGACAGGTAGCACTTTTGTGGTTGTGTTAGGGTATACTGTGTATCACCAATTCTGAGAACTGAATTTCATACAGAACAATTAGCTTAAAACATTGTGGACATAGCCTAACACACAGGGCTGGATTTAACATCTACAACCACGAAAGTGTTCAAAGGCAAAGTTCCAGAATGCCACTAAGTCTCTAGTCTTGTGTTGTGACCCTTGAGAATATAAGACACTGTGTAGAAAGCCCTAGTAATGGGTTAGCATTGTAGCAGCTAAAATTTCTGTTGGCTCCCCACAGTGTAGTACATCATCTAAATGTCATGAGAAGAGACTGTTTCAACATTACTGGCTTCTTTAAGACTCACTACTGCCTTAGCCAAAAAATCCTTGCTCTGGGACCAACTCCATCCCTGAAGAGTAAGGGGGAGAAGAGAAAATTTCAGCCACCCTTTCCTGGTCCAGCCTCGAGCTCTCTCTGCACCGTTCTGGCTGATGAAATCCTCCCTGTCACCCTTAGCTTTACTCACCTCTTCCGAACTATCCCATCCATGACCCCTTTCTCCCACTGGCTGCTGCCAAACTCTTGATTGCTCTCCTCCTTTCCCTTTCTAAACCTGCAGTCAAAACTTTTGAACAGCTTTCGGTGTCAGATGTAATTAAACATGATGTTTCATGAGGAAGCTGCCACTGGAATCAAAACAGGTAAATTTTATTACAAACACAAAGGCACAATCAGGTTATGCAAATCAGCCGTGGCTTTCAGGCTCCTGGCAGGCTGCCAGCACGATCCCTGATCTTGGGAAGTTTTGCTGCTTCTGTAATACAAAAGCTGTGTTTGCAGAGGAAAGGCATTCATGTTGTCCTGCTGCTTTTACTGCCCTGCTTCAGTTCCTAAACAGGGAACAGGTGGTGGTTTCTTCTTTCACCACTCCTCCCAGTGCTGTTGATGAGTGGTCTTCAAATGCAGCTTTGTGATGAAGGATTTCAGGAGGCCATAGGTGCTGGGCTTGCTGTGTGTGGGCTGCAGCTGGAACCCTGCACAACCTCAAACCCGCTCATATTGATGCTGGAGCATCAGTCTAGTGATGTTACAATCTCTCTGCTGGACCTTGCAGCGAACAGGATACTTTATTTGGAACAGGAAAAGTTGTCTTCTGTGAGTGAAGCTGCAGAGGGCACTTCAGTGGGGTTTTTTTTCCCCCTTCTGCTGTGGAATGCAGTCAGCACTGCAGTGACACGGTCTTTAGGCGTTTTTCTTCAAGGAGAAAACTTGAGAGTGACTTGTTTGAACTGCCTTGAATGTCTAGAGCATTTTCTTCTCGAATTCTCACTTTAAAAAGCCCCCACACAAAACAGCAAACCACCAAGCTGTTCTCTTCAAGAAACAGCTAAAAGCCTTCTGTAAAGGCACTTTGCTGAGGATGGGAGGAGATAAGTACAATATTAAATAATTAGAAAATAATCATCCTTAGTTCTGCCTCATGTGTTTTCCCCCTCCCTTTTTTGTTCTACCCACATGCTGCTAATTTTCCTGTTTTCTTCCTGCACATCAAGACGTCAGAGACTGCTTACAGAAAAAGTTGTTTTCCTGAGTTGTCTGTATGCTTTATTAATGCAGCAAAGAAGACAGGAAAGGAGGGGGAAGAGGAGGTGTGGATAGGGGGGGACAAAAGGACGAGCTCTTTCGTGGTCTCACCCCTACCAAAGGGTGACCGTTTTGTTCCCTGTTGCATTTGCCAGTTGCCATGGCATCCCCCTCTCACTCTATCCTGGAGGTGTATTCTTGGTATAATTAACAGCTCTCCTCCTTCTGTCTCCTGCAGAAAGCAATCATTAAGTGAACATGAAGGAAAAAAAAAAAGTCACTTTTTATCTTCTGCTTTGCCTATCAATGTTTTTCATTCTAGTACCTTATCTCTCTTGGTCCCATAATGATGTTTTTGTGTAGGGAAGCGTTGCTGGAATATGGCTGCCTGTGTAGAGCAGGACATTAAGTTCCTGCATGCATTAGTGTAAATGTGGGATTTTGTTAGGCTGAAGTGCAGTTCAATCATACATATGTAAGCCTTCCTTATTTTCTGTATATAAAACTGTAGTCTTGGGAAATAAAGCTGCAATCATAGGAAATAGAAGGTTCTTCAGAATCTGGATCGTGGCTATTGCTGCTAGTTCTAATGGACCTTGAAGAAAACTTCCAAAGGGCATTTATTTCAAACAGTGCTGCAGAAAGATTGGGGGTGGTGGGGGTGATGATAAAAAAAAACCACCCACAGTTTAATTATAACACAATACTATATAGAACTTGGAATGATAATATTGTGGAATGTGGCCAGCATGGTGTTCACCCAGTTGGTGTGACAGCTCCCAGGCCTTGAGGTAATATGGTGGTAGCCTTTTAAAATTGCTCACCTTGTTGTTAGGTGGATTTTAACCACAGTCCCACTAGGGTGCTAAACTCAGACATGGAAATAATTTTAAAAATCAACAAGAAAATTGTTATGTAACAGTTGCAGTGCCAGCATCTTTCGTTAGGAAACTTCTGCTGGGAAGACTGTCCCTCTCCTTTTCTCTGGAACAGCTGAGTGTTACTTTTTCCCCCCAGCCTCAGGGCAGAGAGCTCCTGAAGTAGGATCAGTAAGGTTCCTGTAGGATTACCGTGTTTTTCAAAATGTATTTTGGAAACAACAATAAGTTAAAAACAAACCCCTGACCGTGTTGTCTGGTATATTATGACTTCACAGATTGCCTGTGAAATAAATTTTTTCTCGTGTTTTATCTTAATGCTCAATTTCTCTCTGCTGCTGCCATTGTCTCACTGCTGAAGTGCCTCACAGTGAGACTACTGGGAGCTATTTTTTCCACTAACAGCTGTGAAAAATTTTGCACTTTTGCTGCTACTTTTCTTGGTGGAAGACTGTCCCAGAGCTGGCTTTCCTGAATTTTCTTCACTTTTTTTTACATTAGCTTTCAACATGGGAAGCATTTGTCCCTAGCCTCCACGAAGCTGAATAAACTCTTTGAGGAGTATGCTGAAATAGTCAAGGTTTTGACAAAACACATCATGCATGCTAATTATTCATTTGAATTTCAGCTTTATACAGACTTAATAGCAAAGAACATTTTTGCTAAGTATTTTAAAGGGGAAGCAAATAAGATCGCAGATATTTATGGAAGTAATGGACTATTTTTCCTCACCATCTGTGACATGTCATTTGGATATTAATAAGTCTTAAATGCTTCTTCCACCCACTTTGGTAGTATACTAGTCAAGACAAAAGTAGTACTGCATATTCTTCAGTACCTCATCTTGTTTTTAAAAATCCAGAAGGAAATCCAGTCTTGACTAGGTGAACCTGTAATGACAGTGAAATACAGGAAGAAGGCAGATAAGAGTTTTCATCTTATTTCTGTTATATGAACATGTTTTCTAAGTAGCATCCTCATCAATGTAAGAAAAGATGCCTTTCCTCTCGGTGACTAAAGCCACTTCATAATAAAGCTGATGTATTTCAAACACAGTGATGATAACAGAGGTGCTCAGCACCGTGAGTTTAATCAGAGAGGGCAAAGGAGAATTTCTGTAGTTTTGAATTAGTGCCACAACAAAGTGAAAGCTAAAAAAAAAAATAGAAAAAATCTCCTCATGAGAAACCACATAAAATACTGATAAAGGATTGTCTCTGCTTCTTCGTTTCCTACTGTATGTTCATGGAAAGTAATCTTTATTATGCTTTACTGGTATAGCAAGAGAAATAGATGAACATAAAGTGCTTCTGGCAAATCCAAGACACTGTAATGAGTTTTTCTGGGTTTATTTCTCAGATGCAGTGTTACAAAGTCTCTTGTTTTCCTGGAGGCTGTCACCTGCAGGATGATGAAACAGGGCACCATAAGTCTTGAGTAGCATAGTTAATGACATTGCTCTGACATGGTTTTGTGAGTGGCATTGCTTGCTGATCAGAGGTGCTGGAACTCTTGCCAAAAATCTCTCAAAGAAAAGAACATGAACCTCACTGGGCTGCTCATCTGAGCCTTCTGCTTACAGCTTTTGGGTGGTCTTCATTTTCTGGGTCCAGTAAAACGTAGAAAGGAGGTTTAAATCCCCTTTCTTTGGGTTGGGCGAGTTGCAGAATACACAGTAGCCCAGGGTGGGGGAGTTTAATGCTTTCACTCTGATTTTGAAGGTAGCTTTTACCTCCTTTTTCTTCTACCTCCTCTTTGGAGAAAAGAAAGTCATTGAGAGGGATTTTTTCCTCTCCTTTCAAGATCTCAGTTGGGTTGAAAAGACTGTGTCTATTCACAGAAGCCTTAGACAGCTCTTCACCAGGTCACATCTGTAATGTTCCCTTTAAAGCCATAAATGCAAAGATCTTTGGTTGCCATTTTTGCTATAAGGCTGCACTTCCTGGTTACACATTAAAATTTTTAGTCTTGATTTCCTTGCATCATGCTAGTTTCAGTTTTATTCTTTTGTGCAAACAAAATGTTACTCTCTTTATGAGGAAGGTTGTTTCTCTGGAAAAAAAAAAATAAAAAAAATCATGCCCAAACCACAAGTTCACCTGGAGGATCCCATTCAAAATAAAAACTGATTTATTTTTCTTGTCCCTGGTACTGCATCTTCATTTTGAGAGAAATTAAATGGGAATCTGATTCCTTCTACATATATCAATAAAGGTTGTTTCAGTCTCAACCTCTTCTCTCTGTTTGATCACCTATAACTTAGAAGATGGCTGCCTTCTTTTCAGTGTTTGTCACTGTCTCTGTTGCCTAGTTAAATGTGTGTTGGCCAACCCCTGGGATTCTGCCTGGCAGCCAGTTAGTTCCCAGGGGCATTCCTCAGACTTACACTAGGGCATCAACCTCTCTGAGGGCTTGGATGATGGGATGGAGTGAACCCTGAGTGAGTTTGAGTGACACTTGGAGAACACGGTCAGTGTGTTGGAGAGCAACTTTTCAAAGGACCTTCAGTAGACTGGAGGACTGCATTGACAGGAATGACCTGAGGATTCAGCAGATTCAAAGTCCTGCCCCTGGGCAGAATGACCCCTGTACAGCATACCTGACTGGGCAACAGCTCTGCCAAAAAATACTTGAATCCCTGGACAAGAGGTTGAACAGAAATGAACGGTGGTCTCCTATGTCAATGAAGTCATGAAGAGCTTGGTTGTTTCATCCTGGAGAGAAGACTAACAGAGGGTGGAGGTATGGAATTGCCATTTTCAGCAGAGAGGAAGGAACCAGATAAGAGGCACCATTTAAAGCTGCAGCAAGAGAAGTTTGGATGAAGTGATGGGAAAAACTGTGTTCACTGTGAAGATGAGGTGTCCAGAGAGATTGTGGAATCTCCATCCTTGGTGATATTTGGAACTGGGCTGGGCACAGGTCCTCAGTAAGCTGATCTGACTTTGAAGTCAGCACTGCTTTGAGCAGGTTGGAACTGCAGACCTCCAGTGATCTCTTCCAGCAGTATTACTCCATGATGTTGTGCTTGCTGCTTCTCTCACTAAGCGTTTTTCTTCTGAGTACCATCCAAACCATTGCTGAGTTACTTTCCAAATGTCCTCTTTTTGTCTCTGGAAATAGCTGTGTGTTTTTAGAGAAATAGAGTGTGAGAGGCAGATGTATTTTTAACAGATACGTACCTAACTAGTAGCACCTTCGTATATTTCTGCTGAAAAAGATCTGGATACAATACAAGAACAGAAATGTCAGGTTCTACATCGTCTATTTTGTGAGTTAATGAAGTGCATGGGTGTGAAGGGTATTCCCTCTAAATCAGCCAAAAACATTTCCTCCAGTGATCTCACCTCTGGCTTAAGTTTTCTGCAGTTTAATTTCTCTCAGGTTTGTGTGATCCCATTTGTCCATCTTGAGACCTTCAGTTTTGAAATTGATGCTTTAAACATCAGAAACTTGCTGCTTTCAGAGGCAGAGTAGACCTTTTTTTGATCCAGTATGGTAGTTGTGAATATAGCTGCTGTATTTCTTGTGTGTGTGTGTGCACGTAGTATCTGGCAGGTTTTAATCATATGCTTTTTAGAGATTGATTAATCAATTTGAGGAACTTTAAAAATACATTCTACCAATTATTTTTTAAAAAAAGGTACTTGTGTGCTTTCCACCTTTGAATTTTAAATATGTATTTTCTCTAGCTGAAATTTACTCTGTTCTCTCAGTGAAGTTCTGCTGACTGTTCTGGCATTGTAATGAGTCTTTGGTCATCTAGGACATTAGGAACCAATTTGATTTTACATTTGACAGCAGAACTCTGTATTTCTTTTTCAGACACTCATACTCTGTCACCATGGTTAAAATGAGTTTTTTCTTCATGGTATAGAGAGGTATGAGGCAGACAATTAAGCAGTTCAGGATTCCATTCAACCATATCTTTTACGGTCCAATAAGTCTCCACTAAATGAAGACTGTAAAGAGCATGAAATGAATGCACTTTGTGGCCTCACAGGCAAGGATGCTTTATTTGATTGCTGTTAAAAATTGTAGAGAAGATACTCATTTTATGGGTACTTCAGTTCCCTTTTTGGGTGAATTTATGTCACCCTTCTACTTTCTGTCTGTATAATCAATGACACTGCATTAAATTCTTAGCTCTGGCTTTGGACAAGAGCATTGCTCTTGGTGCCACTGTTGCTTCTGCAAAGGTGACAGATCTTCCAGAGCATTGTTCCAAGTTGGACACTAATGTTATTCAGTTCTGCACTTAGTGGGAATTTATGATCTGGGGTTAGGCTGATCACTTACTTTGCAATAAATTATGTTTATTCTTTATTTTTTTCCTTATGTGTTTCTGTTTTCTCCGATTCTTCTCACATCAATCACTAAGTTCTTTTAATATTTTGTAAATTCTCTTAAAGCACTGCAGATCTGTTTGGTCAGGTTAAGGGTTTGTCAGCATATTTTGAAATGAAAGAAATGTGTTTTTCTTCACAGGAGTTTGTAATTCATGCTTAATTGCAGAGTTCAGGAAAGTATGTTATGTTGTGAGGGATTTGTTAAATAAAGTATTGTAAACATGAATACAAATAAACGTTCAAGTGCTAGTTTGATAAATAGACTATAAAGAACAGCAAAATAATCCTTAAAGGAAAAAGATTTCTTTATAATAGTGATTGATTTTATATTCACTTTAGAGAGAATGTTTCCTGTCTAGAAGAGTTGTACTGCTTGCAGTTGTCACTGAAGTGGGTAGCATATGCAGAATTACTGTTGTGTATTTTCTCACTGTCTCTGCCTGTTTTACATAGTCCACAGGAGAAACACCCACAACCCCAAAGCATACGAAGGACAACAGAGAGAGCTTCTTCCCAGTAACGCCAGCCACACTGCATCCTACCCCCGTGAATCCAGACACTGTGACTCCTGAAAATCTCCTGAGACTCAATGATCTCCATTCCAAATCCAAACCAGCTTCTTCCTCTTCATCCTCCTCCTCCTCAGCATCTTCAGCACCTCCATCCCAGGAGTCACACAGAGACACTGAGCATCTCCAGAGTCAAAATGCAGACACTGCTCCCAGCATGAGTGACCTCGCACGTGGTAAGTATCAGGCAGATGGTTTTGGTCCTCTGGTTGGTTTGCTAAGGCCACATGGTGAGTTGGTCCCCGAGTTCTGATTCAGTCCCATTTTCTGATCACTAGGCCACAGTCAAAAGGCTACACAGAGATTTTGTCTTGGTCCTGATATTTTAATTACTAGGATAGATTAAAAGGGTGACCACTGTCTATGTAACTTGTATGTGAAATCATAGAATAGCAGCCTAAAAATAATCATATGTTTTAAATAGACAATTTGAGTTTCTAATAGCATTAAAAAAAACCCCAACAAATATTTGGCTTATTTCATGCAGAGGTGATGATCTAGTTTTTTGAAATACCTTAAATCTATAAAAAAGTTAGAAGTGATTGCAATTGAGATAAACTGGTGGACAGCCTATATCTGACAAGTGCCTAATTAACATAATCAGATGCATAGCTATCCTCTATATGTGTGTGGAGATACATAACACTGTGAAAATTCCAAGCTTCTGCATGGTTCATAGCGTATCTTCACTATTACTTTTCACATTTGAGAAAAGAAGCATCTGGCAGGACTGAAATGTTGGGAATATATTATTTATAGCCCTGGTATAGTTATGTGCAAGGTTAAAGTACAGAAAAGGATTGAAGAAACCAAACAAATGTTTTTTATTCTATAGCACAGTTGTGTGATTTGTTTAGGGCTGTGTTATGTGCTTGGTCCTAATCAGTTTGTCTAGATGAGGAAAGAATTAAGTGAGAATACTGTCTTTTTCTTTACTGCTGTCATGGCAGGCTGGCTCATTAACAGTAGTCAAAATCATTGTGCAAGGCAGTACTGATCCACTTTGGGGAATGAAGTAAGATTAGACCCAATTTCAGACTTGCTTTTTGGTACCCAAAAGAGGTGGTTGTGCTTATTTGTGGGACACTGCACATGTTAAGGTGACAGAGCACCTGCCATAGCCTGTATTTTCTTGCAGCCTTACAGGAACATGGTCTGAAAAAGCATCTGCTGCTGCTTGTGCTCACTCCATCTGTTCACAAGCTTGGGTCTTAACACTGCTCACAAAATGCCAGAGACAAATCCATAGGAGCCCAGATAAACTTATGAATGAGCCATATACATAACAGGTATTGTGCAGAGTGATAGATGAGGATACAGTGGAAGTAGTGCCCAGATTTGTGAGACTTGGTGGTGTATAATATTAATTAATAATGAATAGACTCTGATCTAGTCTGGATGTTTGGTTAATCTGGTATTGTGACTTTCTGAAACTTTTATCTGTATACTTCTAACATTTCATTTCTTTCCATATGTAATCAGCCTTAGCATCTGAATGCACATTATCTTCTGAATTTGCCAGCAGCAAAGAGCAAACTGAGGAGAAATCAGTTTTCCTGATTTGCTAATCTCTGAGTGCAGGACAAAATTGCAATCTTAACATCCAGTATCAGCAGTTGTGTTACAGTCATCTAATTTTCCTTTTCACAAATCCAGGGAGAGATTGTCTTGGGAAGGGAAGAAAGGAGAGAGGAGTGAGAAGAAAGAAATGGTTTAGTCAATGTGTAAACCATGTTTGTTATTGTTCTCAGGAAGCTAAAGAATGGAGGTGCATGGTGTCCTAAGATATCTTGGCAGGCTTGTTCACCAGGGATTATTTCAGGTTTCTGCCTGGACAACAGGGGTGGGAAAAAATGAATCCTCTGTGAAGTTGTTGTACGCTTACTAAGGAGATTGGTAAGAATGACAGTGCAGATAAGAACTCACACATTCTTTTGGGTTTCAAACAAAACTCACAAGCGTTTCTGATGTACTTCACTCTCTGCAATTTCCCAGGCTACATTGCAGTGATTGGAATGTTTATTTTCAGCTTTTGACTTCCTGGACATTATTAGGGTTGTAGAATTACACATTGTTCTTTCTTTTTTCATACTTCCTATACATCATCTTGCTTGGGGGAGATGGAAGGGTTAGCTACCAGAATTACACCCTTGAAACTGTGTCTGAAGATCAAGAGGCTCTCTCTGCAGAGCTCTCATTCCAGTGCTGAATGCATGTGTTGTATCTGGCTTCCTGGCTCTTGGACCTACCTGACAGGTCATTTCTCTTGCTAAGAGAGACACCAATTACTGCTGTGTCCTTTCTTTTCCTTTTTAATTCTCTTACCTCTGCTTCCACCTCCTCTAAAAATAATTATTTATAATTTTGTTACAACCCCTTTTCATCTGCCTTCCATTAGCTCAGTTTCTGTAAAAACTCCTCCCATTTTTAGAGTAATCTGTTTTCATCTTTTTTGTTTCTTGTCACCTCCTCCTGGATCTATTTGTTCATGTGAAAGTATTCCACATCAGAGAGTATTAGCTGCTAGAAAAAGGAATGGCTTTCCAAGCAATGTTGATGCTATGCCACTCATTTCTCATGTAAATATTTTAGTGAGATTTTGTCTAGTACATGACTAACTGGTACAGAATACAGTGTGATGAAGTCCAGTGGCAAAGTGATGATAGTGGTACAATTCAGCATGTGAGCTTCCTACGTTTAGGCATAAATGTACATGGGACTATTAGCCTTTGTGACTCAGCTTAAAATTTTCTCAGGGGAAGCTAAAATAGGACAATTAAGATAAAGCCTCTCCAGCCTGTCACACTGTTCCAGTATTATACTGTTCTAAATTGCTGAAAAATCTTGACATTTTCTTCTTTGCTGTCCTTATTCTAGGATGATTCTTATAAAGAATGAACAAGAAAACATTCACATCTGACTTTTGATACCAAGAGAAGGTTTTTTCACTTGGATTTAAAGTTATGTGTTTTGCTTAAAGCCAGGTATTTACCAAATTGCCATATAAAATCAGAGTAGAAAAGTAACACTCCCCCTCACCTTAATTTTTTTGTCTAAGGCCTGAGCATTTCAGTATAAAACCAAGGTTATGATAGAGCTGTCCAGACTTAAAAATTCAGAGCTAAGGAAGACAGTTCTTTCTGTATTGAAAGTTGAACTCCATAAGCCATATGAATATCCTGCTATAATTCCAGATATTTGTTATCTGGGCACAATAGGGCGAGTAGAGATAGATGTAAATGTATTTCAACGTGTAGAACTTTTAGACTTTCAGAAGCCAAAGAAATAAATGCAAGTAAGGATAGTTGCCTGGAAAGGTATGTAGCACTATTGTAGTGAGCTGTGAAGTTAAACTGTTTAAGTTTGTGCAGGCAGCAGCAGATTCCCTAAAATACAGATGTTCAAAATGAAGAGGGTTTTGAAGTGGTAAGTCTTAAGAATTCAGTATGATGCTGTAATATGGCAGTTCATCCTGTAGGCTTTTAACCTGGCATCAGACTCCAACAGGTACTTTTAGGTATAAAGAGCATCTTTTCCCAGAAGTCTGTGGCTTAGTTTATTTTAACAACTGATACATGATCTTAGGTTGATAGTGAGTTCTTTGAAGACTGAGGCAATTTACAGAAGGGAGAGGGAAATACTGCAAAGAACATCAGCTCTACAGTTTTTCAGTGACATCATCTGCCTTCGTATTAAAACAGTGCTTAGCACAAGGGTTCGCCTCGATTCCTCGCAGTTTCTAGATATTCAGACATCAGAAGATAGCCACAATCCTTGTTTCTATCCGAGTAAAATAATGGAGATTGTAGGTTGTCATAATTAGTTGAGTTTAGCCACATACTGATCTTGGTGTCTTCCGAGTTTGCTTGTCAGAAATTTTAAAGACAAAACGTGAATTTTAAGAGCCTGTAATTCGGTGTACTGAAAACTGTCTGCTTACACAAATGCCTGAAGTATTTGGCCCTGTTGTCCATGCCTTATTTTGACTATGGGTATCAATTCCATCTTTCAGATCCTTTTTTAAACGACTGGAAGTAGTACATTCAGCCCACTTAATTGCAATCGGTGTCTTACCTTGTTTTTTCTGCTGAGTTCAAAATCGTGCTTCAGAGCACAGAGCTGCTCTCAACAGATGGCTCGGAAGAAGCTGAAACACATGTTAGTATGGCCAAGGGCCTGTGGTCAGCTTGCAGTTCCCTAGTGTGAGGGTTCTTTCTTTAAGCCTCTGTCCTACTCTGTGTTCTTGTGTCACTTGTATGCAACTTACTTACTCCTTTAATTCCCATGTTGACTTACCCTGGTTTTCAACAGCTGTCTTCTTCAGTTCCCAGGCCTGAATTCTTCCAAGGCTTTAAAAGCTTTTCTTTAAATACTTGTAACCCTACACCTTTTGTACCACCCTGGGGTAGAAGCTCCTCTCCACCTGTTAGGGACTGCAGTGTCACTGCAGGAAAGCAGCCTGGCTGCCTTCAGCAGCTCTGCGTTCGCGCTCTCCGATCTCTTGCTGCTTCGGCATTCTTGCTCCTTGGCATTGGTGTTCTCACTTCCCCTTGTCTGGTCTTTGTTTTTCATGAAGCTTTTTATTTTTCCCAATGGGTACGCTCTGAAAACAACTTCAGTGCTGGCTGTCAGCAGGGGTTTCCTGTTTGTGACTGACTTCTTAATTCCTTTTTACCCAGTGCTCAGACAGTGCCAGGCAGTCGTGTCTTTTCCTCTTCCCCTTGGCAGTGTGCTGATTTGCTTTGCTATCGCAGCACCTTCCTTCCAGAGGAGTTTTTCAGTACGTTTAATCTCTATTTCTGATCCTTACCCTTTACATTTCTTAAGTTTTATTTATTCGATCCAACACTGTGCAGAACATCCTTTGAAATGAAAACTGTTGGGTTTTTTATATACCCATTTAAATCAGCGAGAACAAGCAGGGCAGGAGCAGCAGCTTCCCAGTGGTGGCCTGTAAGGTCAGGGTGTTTAGCCAGGGGTTTTGTGCAGTCTGGGCAGGTTTGTGGTCCGAGAGCGTGCGCCCTTAAATCCCCTTGGAAATCCTGGGAAGTCACCGGCCTGAGGATATTTTACGCCAGTGGAACACATTTTCTGGAGACCTTCTGTAAAAGAACATGGTAATGATGCCGTGTTGTTACAATATGTTTCAGTTTCACTAGGTTTAGATTACTGCCAGCAGCATAAAATTTCCATACGTTCCTGGGCGAAGGAAGACAAGAGAGATGCAGTTGTAGCGTATTACAGTGCTTACGGAGTTCATAGGAAATTGTGGGGTGTCATTACATTCTTCTAAGAGATTTTTCTAACAGCTGCTTTTGCTAATTTGCATTGTGCTTAGCTGGCTGTCAGGCCAAAGGAGGATGAAATACTGACAGAGAAGGGGAGGTCGTACGGCTTTCATTAGGTAACTGGTATGTAATAGAAGCAGCAGATCGCAGATGAGTGACTGTTTCTATGCACAGGTGCTATCATCTGAGGCTCTTCAAATGTCGTGTGCTTGCTGAGTCAGATATTAAAACACAACTACCAATAAGCTGTATTTTTATAATGCCATTTGAAGGTTCATGTAGCTGAATATCTAACTGGTGTCTTTTTGATCCAGGCCCATAGTATTTTTTTTCATTGAAATTTTGTTTTGTTTTAAAAGGAGAAAGTTAGTGTTGAACTTGAGGGCTTTTCGTTATTGATATGTGTGCCAGCTTTGTACAACTCCAGGAAACTTGGTAGTGGCAGGAGCTGGATTTGAACATGGGAACCGCTGTCTCTGCTGTTAGACTGGCCCCAGCATGGCTGTTACAGGGACCTGGTAGCTTGGGAATTAGTATGGACCAGGGGACTACTTCTAGGAAGCACTTTCAGAGCAGCCACCTGTTTGAAGTTTTAATGGCATTAGTGCTGTTGGGTGGCAGCTGTCCTCAGCAAAAGGGAGTGTTTGAGGGTACGTCTGGTATAAATGTACAGTACACTCTTGTTCAGGAGCTCAGCAGTAAATATACCAGTACACCATGCTGTTACAGTGTGAACCTCTGTTCACCAGAGTGCTTGCATTTCTTTCATTTCAGGGGCCAATAGAACTAGAGTTCTGCAGCTTTTTGCCTCCAAAATCACCCTGACACTTAATTTTTAACACATGGGTTTGTGTGTAAGCGTTGAATGTAATTTCCTGTATTTGGCATTTCAAGTCAAATACTTATTTCTACAGCTATGACTTGATAGTGGTTTTTTAGAAAGAAATTTCATGGCAGGACATTTGGAATGAATGTGGAGTTAAAAAACAAATGTAAGGAAAGGCTACCAAGTATACCTGCTGCTTCCTGGGATCAACTAAGTAGTCTCACTGCCTGCTGTGCTGTAGATACAGTTGGAGGGCTGATGCCCCTGTTATTTCTGTGGGTCAGCATCCTTAACTAAACTCTGTTCAGCTGAACCAGTCTGTGTTCCAGTGAAGTCTTTCCATTGACTTAATAGCACAGTGTATGAGGAAACTCTGAGCTCTTTCAAATTCAAGCTTTCCATGGCCTTTGCAACTGCTGTATGGGGAAAAAAGCTGTATTAGTTCCTAGCGCTCTGGAGAGCCAGACAGATGGAATACAGAAAATTAATTGGTTTTGTATTCTGTTGCACTGTTCTTTGGAAATGTGGTAAGATCTTTACTGCACTGTGTCAGGGAGCAAAGCATAAGACCCATGTCCATCACCATGGGTGAAAAATAATAGTATCTACCTTGTCTAGTAAATGAGTAACAGTCAGTTCTGTGAACCGTTGCATGTGCTGTAGGTGGTCATTAAAGTACAAGATAAACCAGTTGTTACTGGGACTAGTAAAATAAGTTACTTCCTGATGTCTATAGGCACACAGAATGCAATCCTTACTTTAAAAGTGGTTGGAAGGCAAGGTAGTGCGTGCAGATTTGCTAAATCATAGTAATGTATTTTCAGGCTTTTTGTCTTGACACACAGAACTGCTAGGGAAGCATTTTGCAGAGGGATGAAGACAAGTGGTGCAGGTGCTTTATTCAAGTACTTGAAGCTGTTACCTGTTCATTTTTCCAAGCATTTGCTTTTGAAATCATGTTAGTATTCTGTCCTGGAGATCGAAGCTCAGTTTCTCCCTTTTTCCTATAACAAAATGCACTGTAAGTTGCTTGTATCCTTTAACCTATCTGTGCTATAGTACTTCAAACTGCTTCTGTCAGAAACTGGAGAACACTTTTTTCCAGGTGCTAGTCGCATTTTCTGAGCTTGTCTTTCAGATTCCATGTAACAGATTTAGTGTATGGCTATAGGAGTTTTTGAAATTCCACATTACATGTTACAAAACATTTTATGTTCATGTCTCTTACACCTGACAGCATGACAAAATCAAACAATTATGTGTGCAGTGCACTGAAGAGAGACTGGAGCAGCTGTTTACTAGGTGCAGTACTACTGCTTTTAAACTTTCTCCACATCTGCAATTTGCCAAGTGAATATTTTTAATGGTGTTATTTTTCATTTTATACAGATCAGAATAGCACAGTAAATCGTCTCAGTAGAACGACCATTGCAGGAGTTGTATAATCTATATGTTTACAGTGTGTGGATATCTGTATATACTGTATTCTCTGTATAAAGAGAGCCTGAGACAGAGAATATTAACTGTGATGAAGTCATGAACCCAGGCGCCCGCTATAGGCATCTGCAAACACTGGTTACCCTGGCAACAAGTGGAAAGAGGTTGGAGAGGAAAGCTGCTGGAGTAGGTTGTTGCATTGAATTGTTTTCAGCTTGTTTCTTCCTCACTAAAGCAGGGAGATGTTGAAAGGTATGATGTCCCTCTTTCTCTGTGTTATACTATTTTGTATGTATTTAGGCAGTTGTTGGGAAAGGGAAGGCTAAAAAAAATCCTTATAATTCAGCTCGATTGGAGACAAACTTTTCAATATAAATAATAATATGCATTGCAAATCTGTGGGGTTTTCTGTGTGCTTAATTTTTGTGTGTTGTGTTGTGAGAGTGCTAAATGGGTCTCCAGAGTATAGTACCTGTCCCATCTTCAGCCTGGAGACAAGTGACTGTGGTATATTATGTCTTCAGAAACTGATTTTATTTTAAACTGGGTTTTTAGAGCTAACATTTGAAAACCTGCCAGGACAGTACAAGCACTGGGTATTACCAAAAGATTTGTTAACTGTTACTAAATCTGAGCTGCTGAACACCTTCAGAATGTGCTGTACTTATATTCTGGTGCTGCTGCACTTGTGCAGAATATTGTGGCTCATGAGTTAGTGGAGTCTTTACCTCCCTGGGGAAAGTTTTTATTAGAAAAACTAGGACGTTATGTTCATAGCTATAACAGCATCTTGCACAAGACAAATATCAAGATATTCTCTTCAGAAATCTGTTTTAGACAAATAATAAGAGATCCAACTTTGTGTTTGTTCTTGATTATCCTTCTCTCTTTTGCCTTTTTTGTCTGTAATGAAAAAAAGGTAAAATAAATATCTATGCACTGTATTAAAGTATAAATAGTATAAATTATATTTACAACTGAAACAACCAATTCTTGTAATTTTCAAGAATTCTATTTTTTAATTAACTTTATTTTAAACTTAGAAATAATGTCACTTAAGTAATTAGAAAAAAAAAAATAATAAAACTGCACAGTCCTAAAAGAGTAAAGTATATGACCCAATCATGGGATAGAATTCAGTCACTTTAACACCTCTGACAGCAAGGGATTGATTAATAGACAGTGGTTCTTGATCTCTCCTGTACTGAAAGGCACAGCCTAATAGAATATTAACAAGTGTTGTTTCCAGAAGTGCAGTGATAAAAATCCACACTTAGTGTGCCAGGCTCCTGCCCTTTCATTTTCATTCACTTCCACATGAAAAAGGGCTGACACATAATTTTATTCAAATTAAATCCAATTTTACTACACTATAAAACTGGATCTTCAAAACTTAACAAAAACAAATATGACGTGGAAAGATGGAGATGTGTATGAGTGTGCTGAGTGCTCATAAAAGAGCATGGGCTGATACCAGTCTTGTAACATCTTCCTCAAAATAGGCTGCTCAAAAGAGCTTTTGTCAGTAGGGCATAATTTAGTCAAAATAAAGCACAGCAAATGAGCTTAAGCGATGATCTATCTTACAATTAAACAAAGATTATAATCAGCATAAGAGGTAGAGTTTTGTCATTAAACAGTAATGCAAATCAGAGGTCTTATTCTGAATGGTGAAACTGATAAGTCCCTAATGCAGTTTTGCAGTTGAGTACGTAGAGAACTGTTCGTCATCAGCAGTGTAGTTGAGGCTGTAGGATTTGCAGTTTATTTGTATGTAGTATTGGGCCTGTTAAATTAATTACTGGTTTGTATTCCTGCTTAATCAGTGGATAAGAAAGATTCTGTTAGTACTTACCCTAGATGCTCAAGACTGTGATTGTGGAGTGTCAGTGAGTTAAAAAGGAGTTGACTTCTTAGCTCTCTTGTAGTCTTCTGAAATAAGAATTTTCATCTTGCTTTTCCTCAGATGTTGATGTGGTTTCTTCCTCTCTTTTGATAGAGTGTCTTGTAGCCATTTCAGTGTGGGAGGCTTCTGGCTTTAGCCTACAGCTTATGGCAGACGCTAGCAGTGTAATGGGATCCGGGTACGTTGGCTTCAGGCCACGGCAGGGTTGATCCCTCTTCGTCCAGTCTCTTGTACTTTGTCAGCATGTGGTTAAATCATCCTTGTGGCTGGTATAAAGTCCCGGTAAATACAGAAAATGATCCTTCAGCTATCCTCTGCTGCCTAAACGGGGAACAAGGAATTAGGAATGTCTTAGTAAAGATTCCTGCAGTTAAGTACTTACTGCTTTCTGTGTTGCTTTGGGGATGGTTTGGTCTATTAATACAGTACACTGATAGATGCAACTGTTACTTTCCTACTTCCAATGCTGTATTTTGAAGTATCCGTGGAGAAATGTGCAAGAGAGTGCTGAGAATGAGGGACTGCTTGATAGTGAGTGGAACATCACAGAACAGAAGCTGCCTGGGATTTGTGCTGTAGTGTGTGACCTTTCCTTTTCGGGAGCTATTGGAGAATTCTTTACGAGCAAATTCCTTTATCCTAAGGCTTATACTGGCTATCAGCTACAAGTTTAGATGGTAGGTTCTTTTCGTTACCAATGAAAAATAGTGGATGAAAGAACTTACAGCATGCTTTGGTAAGCCTTTTTTTTTTTTTTTTTTTGGTACAAATTATTCAAGAACTCTAGAAAATACAGTTGATTTAAAAAGTTGCATCTTTCAGACTGCATTGATCTGACTTTTACTAAGCTTTTAAGCTGTAATGTTGTCTTAAGCATTTTCTGCAAAGGGAATTCTCCTGCAGGAGAATTATTACCATGGTAAATTCCAAGCTCTTATCTACATTGATGAAGATGGAGAAGTGTTTCCAACACTTGAGGGGGTGGGAGTATTTTTCCAATGAAGAAAAGTTGAAATATATATTCCTTTTTAAGTCACCACATTGTCAAAATCCTAAATTAGTGTAGAGCATGGACATAGAAAGAGTTCTGGAGGAAGCCAGACTGCGTATATACGTCGTATCTGCTGGTCTCTGATAGCTACCTGTGCACACCTTGGCCTCTGGGAATAGAAGGTGTTCAAATTAGGCTAGACAGCCCTTTGTTTTTGAAGGATATCTTCATTTTTTATCAGAGAATAAGAGTGTTTTTGTGTGTCCATAGCCTTGAAAGGCTGGCTGCTGATTCAGTCTGCCCTTCCCAGAAAGGGCACCAGTAGCTCTCAGTATTCAGTGAAAATTACTCCTGTTCTGTACAATATGCAGCTCACTGTGTAAAGAAACTGGTTTAACACTGCATTAATTTAAAAGCAGATATAGCTGGTACCTAATAAAGAGATTGTACAGACACAGACAGGGATTCCAAGTTACAAACATCTCCAGTTCTGGAGTAGCAGAAAGTGGGAATTTTAGATTTATGTATTTTTAGAGGTACAGTGGACACAGCAATGAAAAGTGGGCATTTAGTATAACTTGATATTGGTTCCATAAAAACCAGATTTGGCCCTGTTACTGGATGTTCACAGTAATTAATCTTACTTACCAGCAAGCTGCCCTTCAGTGTAGCAGGTACCTGTGGCTGCAGATGGGAGAGGAGCCCATCGATCCCAGCTGGCTCACCAGCAAGGGTGATGGATTTCACTCTACATGTGCAGCAGGTATTTCAACCCTCACATCTCCAGAGGAGAACGGGCAGTTGCATGGTTTTTTCTCTTGTAGATGTGCAGGGATAACAAAGTGTCACACCCAAGATGTTTTTGCTTTTGCTTTTTAAATAACATTTAGGGGTTTTTAAGAATTTTAATTGACACTAAGTATGTGCTGTCTTAGCTTCACAGTATTGAATTTCACTCAGACACGTTACAGTTTGGCAGTAGAGCAAGGGTTATAAAAAAATTTCTACCAGTTGGTTAGACAGCAAAAGGACTGAGGCTTGGGAGAGAGATCAGGATGTCTCTTAATCTGTGAATTATATTTTATTACTAAAGAGGAAGAAGAGCTTGAAGTACCTTTGGAGGGGCTTGGATTTCAGCAGCAGGAGTCACGGCTTTGTCAGCAGATGAAAATGGCTACTGTGGCACCATCTCCAGAGCCTGTTTGCTGGCAGGTGGAATCGGTGACCAGCACAAATTCAGGACATGTTTGTACCCAAGGTAGGAGCTTTCTATGCTTCAAAGAATTCTGAAAGTGGGTGGTTAGCTGCAGATCAGTCTGTAGGGATTGATTGTTTGATTGAGTAGTTGTGATTCATATTCCTCAGTTTCTCTGCTTGCCTTCCAGTCAAATATTCCAGAGTTTAGAGACATCCCTGGCAATGTCTGTGCTTCTTGGGAAAGTGCCTTCTCGTCCCTTAACGGCTATTCTTTTTGGTGCATGACTCACATGCTAAATACCACGGCACCAAAGGCAAATAAAAAAACTTCCAGTACCAGACTATCATGCTATATAGTTTCTGCATCCTTTGAGGTATAATTTTTCTTTCAATTGCAATCTTATACAGGGCAATATGCCTCCACTTTGGATTACACTATTGGAATAGTTAGAAGAAGGAAACGATTTTTCACAAAACCTGACTCACTTGGTGTAAGCATAAAAACCAGCATTACAGCAGTTAATGCTTTATCCCTCCTCTGCCCCCTTCCCAAGAGAAGTAGGAGTTAGTGTTTGATTGACAAAATGTAACACTTTGTATTTCAGGCAAGTATAATCTAGATATTCATGTTTGGGTTATCTTGTTTTTCCTTATTTGTGAGAGGCACATTATTCTGTGTCTGATTACTGCAACATTTCTGGTGCCTCACTCTGAAAAGGTTGTCTGCCCATGGAGATGGGTCACTGACCTTGATGGAAGGTTGTGTGCCTCATCTGTTGTGGCAGTTCTTACATTCTTGTGTACAGCTGAGAGCATACAATTCAAATTTACATCCCTTAGTAGTTAATCCTACTGCTCATTGTGTTTTGGGAAGCATCAGGAAGCTGGCATTTTATTTTGCTGTGTTTAAGTGGCCATGACAGGTCTGGAAATCTGCAAGAGATGGTTTTGACAAGACTGAATCTTAAAAAATGTATGTGAGCACCTGTCATTATTATCAGTCTGAGGTAGACTCTGGTGTTTTCATTCATAAAACTTTTTAAAAAAAAAAAAGTTTTGACTCCATCTGAAGCAGCATTATTAGTAAAAAATCTCTTAACAAATTCTCAGTCTTTAATGTAAAAGCATTGTCTTCTACTGCTTATTGTTGGGTATATATAATGCTGTACTGTCATAGTGCCTTGGAAGGGACTGGATCCTTCTTTACTGAGCCCTGTGTGAGCAAATTTGCTGTGTAAAGACCACAAGCAGAGATGCTTGGGAAGTATGTGAAAATGATGCTAACTAGTGTGGCAAAAAGTGGCATAAGCACACCAAGGAGATTTTTATGGCAGGATTTGAAGAGAGCAATGAGGAAATGTTGACGGGTGTTACCATATAATTTTCTTAAATTGTTGAGGAGTTGCTGTCTCAATAATTAAAGAGGCAATGCTGCAGTGGAAGAAATTAAGACTCATAAGTTAAGCCAAGCAGCTTTATTTGTTGCATTACGGAATGGAGAGGCAGTTAGAGAATGCAAAGATAATGTGATTGCATCTGAAATGAGTGGGAAAGCGGTGTTTGTAGTAGCCTCTAACTAGACAGAGATGGGTCAGTGCTGTGCTGCCACTTGTCATGCTTAGTCAGATTGAGTTTCTGCTGTCCACTAAGATTTTTTATTTTTTTTAATTTCTTACTGGTTTCTAGTTGTTACAGAATCTTGAGGCACTTTCTCTTTCTGTTTCTGAGCCTTAATTAAAGCACGGCCTTTTGAGCCAGCCATGTTTCTAACAATGAACTGTTCCCTCTTCTTTGACATCTGAAATCCTAGATAGCTTCCTAACATGTTTTTTCTTACTATTTTCTGTTTAGCCTCCAGTTCCAAGCCTGAACTCAGCTCCAGTTCACAGACTTTGGGAAGTCAGCAGAACAAGACAGATGGCACCCGAGTAAAAACTCGCGTTCTGCCCAACATGCCAAAGCTTTTCATACCTTCATCTGTCACCAAATTTCCACCTGAGATCACTGTCACTCCACCCACTCCCACCCTCCTTTCTCCAAAGGGCAGCATTTCAGAAGAGACCAAGCAAAAATTAAAGGTAATAAAAGGGAAAAAGTAATTATTTTTTTAGATTATTGTTTTTATCTTAATTCTCCCCTCAAAAAAATACTTATATGAAAGTAGCAACAATTCCTGTCCCCAGTTCATAATCAGAGATAGTATAAGTAGCAGAAGCAAATGCTAGCTGGTATCAGCAGGAGCCAGTTTTTAAAGACTGGTGAAATATTGGCCGTGGGTGTAATTACAGCTATCCTGGTCCTTGTCCTTCTTCTGAGGGCATTAGAAAGAGCTACAGGAATGGGTGAGGGAGCTAGTGCAGCTGTTGCTGTTCACAGGTCAGTGGAAGCTACCAGAATATTAACTGTGGGGAAGCCTTCTGGTGAATGGTATGTTGTGTCACATTAGGATGCCGTATTTTTTATAGGAGAGCTCTTGAATGTGAAGGAATAGCAACCAGATGGCTTTTATCCCTGCGAGCATGGGTTTATCCTGACTATTTAGCAATATATTCTCTCTCTCTCTTTTTGGGATCAGTCTGCTATTTTGTCTGCTCAGTCTGCAGCGAATGTAAAGAAGGAGAGCCTTTGTCAGCCAGCTTTGGAAATCTTAGAGACCTCAAGCCAGGAGTCCTCACTGGAAAGTGATACTGATGAAGATGATGACTACATGGACATATGAATGAATTCTGACCATCATCAACACCAACCATATAACCATTCTTCTTGTTGCCAGCATGTCTGGCAGTTGAAACATCTTCGTTGGCATTACTCTCCATTTAATTGGCATCATTGTGTTCTTCGGTTTCATTACCTTTGTTATCACCACTACCACTTGTATTGCCTTCAGAATCTTCGCCATTCTCCCCTTCATGGTGCTTGACGGAAAGAGAATGATTGTTTACCAGGCAGTTAATTAATTTGGACCACACTGTCACCTTTAACTTCAGTAAACGGAAGGATGTTTTGAGCTGCAATTCATATATCTCTGCTGTGTTCCTGCTTCTTCAAACCAGAGTCTTGGGAACCACTCCAGTAGTTCTTTTCTATAGCATTTTCTTCCTTTTAGTTGTCTTTTTGCATTTTGCCCTAGTTAAGTTTTTCTCCCAGTAATTCAGCAACCTAATGTCTGTCTAGCCGTGCCATGATTAGTCCAACAGCTCCTTTTAAAGTGAATGGAGTAGGAAGAATTTGCTGAGCTGGTAAAAGTTTTAATTACATCGAGAAAGTCTGTGGCTCTGTTGTGGGGCAAGAAGGGTGAGCTGAGTCGACCAGCTCCTTGGCACTGCTGGGGGCTTTGCTGGAATTTGACTCAGTGACAATAGGCAAAGAAGCAGCTTTTCCAGGCAAACAAGAGATTGTTGGCCTCCTGTTTGTGCTCATTTTACACCAATGTGTGAGGTTCAGTAAAAATGATCTACCTGAAAGTTGGCTTAAAGAACTGATCTTCCCAGAATTGTCTTACAGTCCTTTCTCTTCTAATGCCTTGGACAAGCATTTTGAACTGGGGGCTAGATGATATTTTTATGGTGGTATTGAAAAACTTGGAAGATTTCAATACCATTTCAGTAATGTCTGTTTTTTACAGAATGACACGAAAAGGTGTTTTTTATCTATCTGCAGAGGGACTGCTCACAGTTATTTATATGAGAAAATAATAGTAACAAAGATCCTTTTTTTTTCTACTGAATGTTAACTTTGTAAAATAACAAATGCAAACCATGCAAAAAAAAATACATCACACACTATATATATACACACAAACGTGCGCCCACACACATATATATATGTGTATGTGCATATATATGTGTATGTACATATATATATGTATGTATATGAAAAAGAAAACGCATACAGCTTGCAGTGTTGGATTTATTTGTGTTTGGGGGAGGTGGTTTTCTGTAAAATGCAGAGCTTTGTATAAACTTTTGGGTTTTTTCTAATAAAGTTGAAATGTATTGTTGTCTCTGTTCTTCTGAGGGCAAGGTACCACGGTTCTGGAAAAAGTGCTGCTCCTCCCTTCCTTTTACTGCTTGGATAAGAAGGGAGTGGAGGAAGGGGTGGGAGGGGAAGCTTCTTCCTTCTCTGAAGAATGACAGAGCTCTTGGGGTGGGTTTAGTCTTGCATGACCCAGAACGTGGCTCAGCCAGTGTTGCCTAGATTGCCTACAATGGCTTCACTTCCCTTTTGAGACGTGGTCTCAGTTCTTTTTCACCTGAGTATCTCTGAATGCTGATGAACAGCGTAAGGGAGATTACATAGAATATTTTTCTGTACAAATTAGCATTTAATCCACTGTTACAGTGATTGCTCTCATTCACTGTAAGAATGGTAAATGTACCATGGATAAAAAGGAGAAGGATCAACCTCTGTATTGCAAGTTTATTCTCATATTGTGGGTTGTTTGTTTTGAACGTAATGTAATTTATAAGCAAGTGAGTGTGTCCACCTTGGATGTATTAGCAACTGCTTGTGTGATTTGTTCACATGCTACAGGTGATAGGTGAGCTGGATGCAACTGGTGAGGAAAAGAACAGGTAATTGAATGGTGAAAGCAAATGGGTCTTTTCAATAGTAATACGTTTTCAGTGTTTGCTCTTTAATTTGGTGTAATTAAAACTACAGTGTATAGTTTACTGTACAGTCATTGACTGGTAACAGGCTAAGGTAGCTTTTGGTATCAGGCATAATATTAATTTTTTAGAAGATAGCACGGGAAAAAAAAATTCAGTTTCTTATGAGAAATGCAGCACAGCTTGGAGGATGTAGTTTTGAATAGGGCTCTTTCACCCAAATAAAGTAGACTACATAGGCATTTTGGCTAATATATATTCTTAAATGTATGTGTAACCAAAATGCAACTTTAACATTTCATTTAAATTCTTAGTTCCACACTTGCAGCATGGGTTTGATGTATGAAGACCCATTAAAACTCTCTGTATGACAGTACAGCAGCAAGTCTCTCCATCAGCAAAAATACTGTGAGATTGCTCAT
>WTSP01018062.1:0-72807 GCA_025331215.1 Actenoides lindsayi | reverse complement strand
AACATTTCATTTAAATTCTTAGTTCCACACTTGCAGCATGGGTTTGATGTATGAAGACAGAGCATTTGATTTTCTTAATTGAATCTGGTCACTGAAATGGTTGTTTTCCTGTATTAAAGATTTCTTGGCATCAGGCTTTTTTTTTTTTTTTAAATAATTATTAATCTATGATCTTTTATTCCCATTATGCTCTTGGGTAGCTCAAGGATTTTCTTCTCAAGCTCAAGAAGTTACTGAGACTGAAGTACACAGGCCACCTCCTCCAAATCCTGCCCTTCTGCTAATGACTAAATAGTGTGTTGCTAGCAGTGGGCCGTCCTCCACAATGGGTACTACTGCTGATGGATGCTGAAGGAGCCATTCTTCTGTATGTGTGAAATCATCTCTCTGTAAGTACAGGTTATGTAGTTCAAGGAGCTGCATCCTGGAGTGAAGATGCCTAGATCAGTGGATGCATTGACGTCTGTTTGTCTGAAGAACTATCCCTAAAGGTACTTGGAGCAAGAACTTCAATCTTTACAAACAGAAGTAGTCACTTAATAGGGCATCTTCTGAAGCCTGGCAATACGATTTTGTGGAATTTTCAAGGCAAAAAAGCATTATGGTAAAACTGCAGTTACCTGTGAGTTTACTTAAAATTATTTCTTTGATTTCAGTCTAATCCTAGTTGTAGTAGCTTGAAATCCAAACAGAGGCAAGGTCCAACTTAACAAGTTGCCTATCAGAGGTAATCACAGTGCCTATCTTCAGGGTTTACTGAGTAGCCATTGCTTCTGAAATCTCAGTGCTCCCACGTGTCTAGTGTGCTGAACAAATAAATGGCAGCTACTGATTCATGTTGCTGTTGTATTTTTGGGGTGGTTTTTTTTGGTGCCTAAAGTAAACTTAAAGGTAAGGCCTGTGACTGAGAAGCTTTTACTGCTTTTTTTTTTTTTCTCCTGACAGTAATTGATAAAAAAGTAAAACCTTTTTGGCTACTGAAAAGCTAAACTGTTAAGACTCCCAGATAAAGAGCAAAATCATTTTTGTTCCAAAGCAAATGAAAAAAGAAATTCTTTTGAATCAGATTTTGAGAGTAATTTGTGGATAGTTGATATACTTTCTGTGCTGTTACAGTTTTTACGTGTGCTAAGACAGATACCTTTCACTAATAACCATTGTTAAGGTGTATATAGCACTGCGGTCTGGCTGCATATAATGCACTTTCATTTCCTGACACAGGGATTATATAATCTGTGTATGGTTAAGACCATTGAGAATTTGTCTCTCTGAGGCAAGAACTAGTGTTTTACTAAGAATCTGTTTTGTTGGGCACAGTTGTTATTAGTGACTTCTGCCCAGTGTCTGAAAAATGTTGTTCTTGAAAAACTAATAATTAATTTAATTCCACAACCACAAATACCAAATCAAGAAGATAATGAGCATCTCCCTTGATTTTATCATGTACTAGGGTTTGTCAGTTGTTGTCTCTTTGTGTTTTTTCTTTTTACTTAGAATGAGATTTCCTCATGAATAATGAAATTAATGTCTTTTGCAGCCAAAATAAACACCATATGGTCAGGGAGAAAGGGACCAGGAAAAGCTGAGGAAGGCATGGGAGCTGAAGCTGAGTAGGAGACAAAATGGACTGAATGGAAACAGAGGGGCCAGGTGAGAATAGACTAAATCTTACCATCCAGGGTGGGATCACACCATTGTTAAACTCAGCACTCCGTTTTTGGCAGTGGTGTTGATGTTGCTGTGAAGGTGAAAAATCTGTAGTGGGCATAGCTTGTGTGTGCAGCTCATTTCTGTTCCTGCAGATGCTTGTGGTATTTTTTTTAAGGAAAAAGGTGGCAGGGTAAATGAGAGGCTCAGAAGAAAAAGCAGCAGACATAAATTTTGTGATCTCTTACTTAGTCATGTAAAGAAGATGAAGATGAAGAACCTTTGTTCTGGCAGTTGAAGATGACTGTAAGAACTTCAGCATAGGTGTTGAGTGTTAATTGCCATCTTTCCCATTCTCCTAGCTGATGTGAAGGAATCCACTAATGCTAAGCTTTTAAGCATGTTTTGGGGATACCCTTGGGCTACAGTACCACAGGCTGTACAAGCCTAAGTGATGCCGTTGTGAGAGCTTCCCTGGGGGACTCTCAGCTGGTGTTGCAGGGCACAGTGCACCAGGTAGCACTGCGAAGTGTAGCATGCCAGCATCTGAGGTGCGTTGGCTTCTGGAGGGCAACTTGGCTTCACTTGAATGGCTTGCTCATGTTAGTATGTAAAGACTCCAGGCAGATCTCACCAGAGACTTCAAGACACATCTGTCCTTGGATAGACTTTTGTGTTGCTGCTGCTGTTTATCTAGTATGCATATGAGGATGACACCCCATCAGCAAGTGGTTGTTAGCTAACTCCAGAGCCCCTATTCCACAGTCTTCAAAGCTGTCTGAGACCTCACTGCCCTCTGTGCGGCTTTGTTCATGTGATATTTCTGCATGTTACCTTAACATTTTTTTTATCTTGCGGACAGATGAATCCTTAATATAATGTCATTTTTGAAGAAGAACAAGGAATGTGGCAGGTCTGGCTGGAGGGCGATCTCCAGGCTGTGAGGTCATCTCTGTATGGCCGTGTGACCAAAGTTCATCCCGTGTCTTTTGGGAGCTACACCCTCTGCTCTGGTAGCACTAGAGGGGGCCCTTGGACAGAGAAGAAAAAGCAAAAAAAAAAAGGGGGGGGAGGGGGGGAAACAAAAGAAGGGAAAAACCAACCCACACCTCACACCAAACCCTAAAATGGATGACCAGGATCTATCTTTACAGTTCTGAAAGACTAAATTCCAGTGCTGGTTTTGACCTGACTTATAAGGGCCTTCTGCTGCTCTACTGTATGTCCTTTTCATATGTATAGTCTGATTCAAAGCAGAGGGACTGAGAATCCCCATCATCTGTTTACAGGATTCTGTCCCATGTTCTTGGCCATAGCAAAAAAAAAAAAAAAAAATAAAAAAAATTACCTTTAATAATGCAGTTTAGCAGGAAAACAGATTCACTATATACTTGCTTTTTTAATTCCCCTCTAAAAACCTCATTGTACGTTTTCCATTTTCTTAATGTGCAGCATATCATAATGGGGGAGAGTATCTTTTGACAGTAAATCTTGTGTGAAAGGACTCGATGTAACCCTTATTCATTCAGTCCTACTTCATTGCAGTGGCATGGGCTTTGTACCCGTGTAACTGAGCCCAAGAGTAGGTGCTAAACATGCAACTTACAGATCTGTGAAGTGTTTTGAGATAGCTTTGTTAAAGTAAAATTCTAATTAGGGACAAAAATGTCTATGAAAATAATGGAAGAAATACGTAGCTTTCAAGCTTGGAAAAAAATCTTGTCTAGCAGTCTGTGTTACCTGAAGTAGCCAGGAGGCAAGATCATGTGCTGTAGTCATCTTGCAGAAATGTACATGAAATGGGATGGTGAGATGGAGCTGAGGCCACCAGCTGACTGCAGAATCAGAAACAGTTGCTTCTACCAAGGGGAAATGTAAAATCACACTTCTGCCTGCATTTAGGATTTATCTACACAACTAAATGATTGTGTATATAGCTTGGTACAAAAGCTTTCAATGATATAATCCCAGTGGGAGGAACACTTCATGATGCCACTGTGAGTACACTGCCATATTGAAGGAAACTGCCTATCTAAAACCACATCAATGTATATGGTAAAAAGTAGTTTTACTCTGGGATTAGACAAAGATATCCCCCTCTCAATAGTTATTTTTTAGCCTACTTTTTCTCTTCCTTCTCTTTCAGAGACCCTACAAAAACAATGAATTCCAGTATAAATAAAATAGAAACAAAGTTCAGATGTGATGTAAGCGTATGAGAACCGCACTGGAACGGTATTCATTTAATTTTTGTTAGTGATATTATTCTAACTACAAATGAAAGGCTGTGTAGTAGGCCAAAGGTATTTTAGATGTAGTACTTCCTGTGTGAATGCTTAATTGTTACGTATAACTACAGTTAGCTTAAGAACCTGTCTACATGCTTGTATTTTCTTTTTACATCTCAGATGTTTGACAGATATGGAGAGCTGTTCGCAGGAAATAAAACACAAGTGAGTTTTATTTGCAAATATCCATTGCAGGAGCTATCATCTAATACAGCACTGAACACGCAATGTTCAGTAACAATTAGCAAAGGATATTTTATGAGCATATAAAGCTTCATAATTTAAAGTATTCCTTCTGAGTCACACCAGAGATTTTATTTCCTTAAGCTACACACTAAAATGTACGAAGAGTTGCGTTTTCTTTTCTAAATGCATCAGTCTATAGAAAATGTAACTCCTTCGGTAAGATTGCAGTGATAATTTTCTTCTCCCCTTAAGAACTGGCACGAGATGTATTCTCAGAGAACAGCTTAACTTGTTAATTGAGCCAAGATACAAAACCACCGTGCTATGTGAATGTCAGAAAGCAGTAGTTTCTATATGGAAATGTGTCACATAGGAATGCCTAGACTGTATCTCAGATTCCCATTAAGTTAGAGTGGATTAGAAAAAAACCCCAAACCCTAAGGTTTAGAAATTCATAGTGGAAGTTACTGGGTGTACAACATCAGTTTGCAGTGCTGTGCCCTCCAGTAATCAATGCAAGTTCAAACAACTAACCGCCGCTGTGGCTTTCCCAATAGACAGCACTGCTGGAAGTGCTTCCTATACTTAATAAGTAAATGGGCTTTCCTAGGAGGAAAACAAAGAGTCTGATGTGTTGTCTCACAGCAAGTAGCAGTGGTATGAGAGGATTTTTTCAGTTTGCCTTTCTTGAACATAATAACAGCTTGTGATTGCGAAGTATTGCTGCAAAAAGAAGTGTAGGAGGTTCTGCTGATAACCTGGGTCCACTGGTCCGCTTGCTTTGCTAGCAAAAAGAAGCCTTTAAATTCTGCCAGTGCAGTTAGAACTAGCCCCTGGCATCTGGGCAGTGCTGTCAGTTCACATTTCAGTTGTGCAAAGACAGATGTGAATCTTTCTGAAGAAGGCAAACAAGCTGAGTGCTTTTACTGGTGCAATCTTGGATGCGCCGTGATGCTTTTCATCGTTTCTAAAATCAATCTTCCAATGAACTGAGCAAAGAATCTCCTACAATAGCAAGTTTTACCAAGCCTGTAATTTTCTTTGGAAGTTGTTAATATTGCAAGTTTTCTCAGTGTAAGAAGAAAATAGGAAAGCAGTGCAGGATTGCTAGAAAGCCAGCAGCCTCAGAGTGGTTTGAATCCCTCAGGGCCTTCCACTGCCTAGCCCCAGCTCCATCCCTGTTGAGCTGGGGTGGCAGGTGCTGAGCCTGGGCCAAGTGCTGCAGGAGCAGAGCAGCCCCTGGACATGTGTATTGGCAGCTGTTGAGAGGCAGACACAAGGTCCTTTAACAACCGCACATAATTCAGATGACTGCTCAGTAGGTGTTACTGTTTCAATTAGTGAGTTCACTTTTATACAATTGGTAATTCAATTAAAATGCAAGAGAGAGTAAATAGTATGTGCTTATATGCTTTCCTGCTGCATTTTCAGTTCTTTTTTAATAAGATGAACTTCTTGCAATTTCATTGAAACTCAGAAATATCTACATTACTGTTCTAATGCCCAGTTTGTGTGTATGGTCACATTTCAGTGATGACAACTCGGGTACAAAGACAGCACAGTGCAGCAACTGTCGTGTTATCTAGTACTGTGAAGACAAATGGAAAAGTAGCTGTAAAGAATATGAAAAAATGGAAATGTTCTTTCCAAGTGCAGAGAATCTGCTGGGAAGGAGGGAGAGAGAAGGAGGACAATGTTTTTTCTAAAATATGTGCATGATTCAACAAGGTACCTAAATATAAATTACTCCTGTAGATTTCATTGAAGATAGTGAGGGGCTTCATCAGCTTGTATTTCACCACAGGTTTACATTGTGCTCTGTTTCTTCAGTGACCTGAAGTATTTCTACAACTAAAATTTCTATCAAAAACAAGTGCTTTAGAATAAATAGACTTAACTTCCTTAGTACTTGCATAATCAGAAGTTCACAGTTAACTACTCGAAAATGCAAAAGGCCGAAGGTGGAAGTGCCACTGCTGGTAAAAATTTCAGCCCAAATGAAATCTGTAGGAAACCAAGTGACTATAAAGAATAGGCTTGGGTATGGGAGGCTGTGCAAATAAAGTGACAATGTAAGGTGAGGTTTTGGTAACAAGTCAATCAGAGTGAGGAGGAACAAATTATAGTTGTAAAATTGTACTTCATTAATTTGAGAGTGGTAGTAAGAAGTCAAAATTCCCCAGTTAACTCTTCCTGAAATTGTGGTGGCTATGGCATATGGATGAACTTTAGAGAGCAACTGGTGTTATCTGCCTAAGTTCCAGGAAGAGACATTATAAAATGAAGTTCCATTTAGTGATACCTCTCTTAGTGTGATCCCTGGGGTACGGTGTTTGTAAGAAAATAATTTTCTTTACAACTTTTCTCTCCCATCCACAGTGGTTGATAGTGAATTCTGGTGGCTTTCAGAACAGTAGCAGCAGAACTGTTGATGTTTACTGGGCAGGATGGACTAGAAGCCAGTTCGTTCTTGGTGGATTCTGTACCTAGGCTTTGTCAGTATTTGCTTTCTGCATCTATGTCATAGTAACACCGTTGACTTATTGGTTAAATCATAAGGGTCAAAAGAACTGAATTGTGCTTCAGAACTTTCCCACTAGCTGGTGACTTTTTCAATTAACCATTTATCTCTCATTTTATATGTCCATCAAATGGAAACTACTTGTCCAAAGCATTCTGCTGTGCCAAATGGCCACTGAATTTGAAGCTAGGACATTTTCATGTATCTTAAATTGTTTATAATTTTAGCTTCTAACCAATTTTAGTTAAAACTATAGCTTTTTTTCATTCTGAGCGAAGGAATATTAATATCCACTAGGAAGTGCTCCCATTGCTGAGTTAAACAAGGGCAATACAGAAAGTCACTGGAATTTTTGTCATGGTGAGTAACACAGAGCTTCCCATGAGTACAGTTATGGAGAAGACTAACAAGTGTCTGCTCATGTAAGTGTAGGACATGCTCAGTTTTTTGGAGAGTCCTTAGCTCTGGTTGCTGAGAAATTGCAGTAATTCAGTGCAGAAAAGCAAGTCTTTTTTCTAATCAAGAATTACTTGGATTTTTCAGTTTTTTCCCATTCCCCAGTTGAAATTTCCTGTGTCTTGTAACCATTTAACAATATGTTACTAGCCATCCATTATGTCCTGCTTACTCTCTTTTAGATGAAAGAGCCATGTAAAAAAAGAATTCGCCAACCCCTGTGACTGAATTTGAGCGATAATGTCAATGGAATTAACACATTGCCATTGTTGAATGGTCTCCTGTGGCTATATAAACATCAAGGTAACACATTTCCAAAGCAGAAGACAGGACTGCTGTGATACTGTTGTTTTGAGAATATTTCTGTACGGCCAAAATGCTGCTGTAGATTTAGTATTTTGCCTGGTGGAGGATGATATGGGGGAGGGGGGAGCGAAGCTTGATTTTGTTCTTGCTGAATTCTGGTTTATTTGCTGAAGAAAATCTGTTACATTGTTTGGCTAAGCATGGAATCAGAGCACAAGTATGTTGACGTTTATTTAAGATGACCTCTTATTGGCAAATACATTTAAATGACAGCTCTCTTAAGGTCCTATTTCCATTTTTTTACCTTCTGCAAGTTTCAGTTTTAACTTGGGAGTATGGCAAACAAATTGTGAGGCCAGGCTAGCCAGAAAAATGTGTAACTGTGATCATCCCACTATAGGTTCATTGTCATTGTCTCACCTGATTCAAGAGAGAAATAACTAAGGTGGATGTTGCACAGAAACTAATTCCTTGTGTCACAAAACCATTGACGGTGGCTGCACTACAGAAGCCAGAGCTGGTTAGGCACACACAGGTAACAGTCGTGATTTCCTTTCTCACGAGTCTCCTGATCCTGGTTGCAAATGTAAAAGGAACATGTACTTCTGCAAGTATATTTTCATTTGTCTCAGGCAAGAAAAAATGCAAGCAGTTAGTGCTAAACCAGAACCTGCTACAAGAAGAAGGATTCTGAACAGGTCTAAGCACTGTTGTGGGTTGTTGAGGATCAATCTTGAGCATGAAAGATTCTTTTTGAAATTCAACTGATTTGTGCTCTGACTTTCTTCTGGGTGATCAGTTTTTCAGATCTGGAGCCCTCTTAGAAAGCTTGGGCAGCTTTGTGAGCAAATTATCTCAGAGGTGAGGCAGAGCTACTGTCCCAAGAGACAAGTGAGGATGAAGGGAGTGGGTAAAGAGGAAGGCTTTGTGTGTGATGTTAGCTGTCTGGCACGTTCTCTTGGCAGTGGCACATTTTTAATTCTGGTGGAGCACTAGGTAAGTTCTAGTATCAACCCTGAAGTGCCAGCAGTCAGTTGTGCTCTCTCCTGCTGTGCAGACATGTTCCATCCTTGCAACTACTGGCTTCAGGCCTGGACCCTTACTCTGTCTCCCTGATGCTGATGAACATCATGCCTTTGAACAACGCCCATTACAAGCGAGAAGCTGTTGAGAAGGCTGTCCCCCTTTCCTCAGACACTCCATCCAGATTCTCTAGCTTTTAGGAATCACTGGAAGAAAGAACCAGTCTCCTTCCAGAGAATTAGGATCACCAGTAAAGCCCTGAAGCAGTGTGATCATGTAAAAGAAGCCTGGGCATTTCCTTCTTCTTGAATCTGTGTCAAAAGCGTAGTGCTGTAATCCACAGACCGTGAATAAACCCTGGTACCATGGCACCAGGAAGCATCTGTTCATATGCCAGTAGAACACAGGTTCTTTGTGGTCCCAGAATTCTTTCAGCATTTGTTCAAAGAATCATAGAAATAGCGGATGAGCGGGTATCTCAGAACCTGCTTTGCTGCTCGTGTGAAGACAGGATTGTTCTCTCTAATACCACTGGTTTGTGCAAAAACCATTTAAAATGCCTCAGTCGTAAGATAAGTACCAATTGAAGCTCAGGATGGGGCACAAGATCCATGTTGTAATAGTAGATGCGCAATTGTGAACGTTCCTTGCACCCTGTACTAATCTGGCTGGTTTGGTTTTTGACCTGAGCAGCACCAAGCAGTGAAGGCAGCGAGGAGCAGCGCGGGGAGCTCCTTGGCGGTCAGTCCAAACCTGTGTTGCAGGCAGACTGAACTCTCCCCAGAGCTGAACCTGGCAGTAGCTCCCTGCAGAAGCTTAAACCACTAACTACAGTGTTAAGGGGTGGCAAAAGCAGTGACCTCGTTATTGATAACCATCTAATCTGTGCTGGCTGGGAATGCTTGCGGGCAAATAGAACCTCGGTTTCCTCCTGCGCGCTCCCCAGCACTCTTTTCAGCAGAATGGAAATATTTCTGTTTAATTTATGTTATACTGTTGGTTTTATTTACATTTGGTTGGCAAGTGTAGATTAGGCTATAAAGTGCCAGTCACTTAAAAACAGGTTTGCCATCACAAAAGCAGAGATTGTGTTTTTAAGAACGGTAGTTATTCTGTGTGTGTTCAGTGATTGCTAGGTTAGAGGGGAGAATAAATCTAAGGCATTTATGCCTAAGTGGATGAACTCCAGTGTTTTCAGTATAATGCAGTCATCACACACCTCTGTTATCCTCGGTCCAAGTGGAACTTGTGTGTGTAACTGTTTGGATAGCTCAAAGCCATGCATTGTCCCTTGGTTTCTGAAGGAATTGCAACCAGTGTATTTAAATCACTGAAGTGCCTGATGTTCTTAACAACTTGGAAGCATTTGTCCACTATAGTAGGGCTAATTTTTAATTTATTTTTCTAAACACATCTATCCAAAATGATGCTAGGCTTTTATATTCACAGCAGGGAGCATTGTGAGGTTTAAATATCCCTTTAATCACTAAGGATGTAATAAAAACAAGAAGAGTTCTTTGAGCTGCAGAGTGTTACCCAGGGAAAAATCTACTCTGGAGCTTACAAATGTGAGCTGAAGAGACAAACTGGGCAATAAAATCCACAACTACGGACCAAACCGGCTAAAAGTTGGTCTGTAGCTGCCCATCAGGAGCTGAGACTTAGAGGGGGGAAAAGGCCATTCAGCACCTCTAGAGCCATAAGAGTCAGGTCATAAACATTTCACAATCTGCTGGGTAGGGGGAGGGAGCCAGGGGTCTGTGATCCTGCCTAAAGTTTGTACCCTGGCCCATGACTGGAACAAAGAACAAGTATGAGGAATTTGCCTATGTGAGAAGAAGGGAGGAAAAAATCTAGACACATTAGGGATGGTGGGAAAAAGTGGTAGCTGTGATTGATTATGTCAGTTCATATACATTTATGACAGCCTAATCCTGCTGCTGATTTGAGGAATCCATGAAATCTGACAGGTGTTTTTTTTCTATTATTGGTGATGTTGAAGGATTCTCACCTGAATATTGTTGCTGCGGACCCCAGTGTCATTTTGCTACAAGGAGCAGAACATTTTAGGTCAGGAGAAGTATGGCTGCAAGTTTATCCAAGCACTTTCTGCTTAAAATGAATACACATTTCTGGCTCTTTGTTTCCTAGAGGTTGTATACGTCCCGTCAAAATGCTGTCAGCTTTCAAAAACTCTACTGCACAAATCTGTCTTGGCGTTCATTTTGGTGTTACGGGAGATCCTATAAAGAGCTGAGCTCAGACTCCACAGGTTAGTTAGACATCCTGTGGGTTCAGTTCCCTTCTTCCTGTGAGATATGTATCCTATAGCTATATAACCTTTTTTTTTTCTTTTTAAAAGAAATTATAAATAATGCTGTAAAAGGGAAATAAATATGAAGTAATTCAAGCTTAGTAAAATGAAATGTGATTTGTTATGCAGTGCTCTGGAATCCAAATCTGCTCTGTATGGTTTAGTGGTAATGGCTATGTATGGTTTTATGTATGCTTTCTGGTAATGATAATCACCTTCCTCAAATTAGAGTCACTAGTGATGTTGGAGGAACTGAACTAAACTCAGCTCTGTAGAGCTCGCAACAGTTTTTATTTTTAAATTTCAAAACCTTTAAATCTTAACTATTTTCATTTGCTCTTTGAAGATAGTTCCCTTGATGGGAAGTTTATGCTGGTTATTGAGTTCTTATTTTGGTTAAAACCTTACTGTGATGAATGGCATATGGAAAGTTCCTTCTGAAGCTGGCAGAGTAAAATGTCTTGGCAAAACAAAGTAACTTGCAAACGGACTTGTGTGGTTCAGTTCGGATTTTTACCTGTTGATTTCATGGCTTGACAAATGCTCTTATGCACCAACAAAAATAATCTTTTGCAGAAACCTGCAGCCTGACAAGGTATCTCCGATCTCAAAAGCCCAAAAAGTTCAGCTGAAAGCTTCTGGGTTTGAGCTGCTGATTTTTCCTGAAAGCGTCATCTCTTTAACAGAGCCGGCTGAAGTGTCGGCCGGGCTTCCAGTCAGCAAAGTCCCTTCTGCTCAGCAGTTTCTGGTCTCAATTCGTGGTTCAGTAAACTGCTAGCAATTTCTTAACCTCCGCACGATGCTTGTCTTTGCATAGGAGCGTGTGCACGTGTGTATAAATATGAAAGTATGTCTGTATGGAGGTGAAAGCAGAGCTGTTTGCTGCCCGTTCTCTAAGGCTGATGCTTTATGGCTCCTGATGGAGCCCAGTGGGTGCTGGCAGGGTGGCTGTGTCCCCGGGGGCTGGAGGCAGAGGAGCCTTTCCTGCTGTCCCAGAGAAAAGGCAGTGCTCGCACCTCACTGCTCGGTGGCCCTTTCCTGTGCTGTGTTGCAAAGCTGCCCTTGCTGCTGTCGAGTCCTTTCAGTCTGTATTTTTTGTGGATTTGAGCGGGACAGAGTCTGAGCGGTGTCTGGGAGACACAATGGGCTGACAGGAAAACACCGCACCTAACATCAGGAGTCTGTGAAAACTTGAAAGAGCTCTAGACAGAAATATTTTGCATTTGACTCTGGACTGTAGCCTTTGAGGCCAAACTCAGCCTTCAGTGTTAAGTGGCTGCTAAGTATTTCCCTTCTTGTCTCAATGCTAACCAGCTGCTGGGAGAAGGTGCATATTCCAGGAGGGCGGATATGATAAAGGAGAGACAGAAGAGCATCCTCTTTTTCTTTAGTTCAGGAGCAGGCCTTTGTGGCCAGATAACCTCAATCCACAAACCTGCAAGAGGAAAAGCCTTGCGTTAAACTTAAAAAGTACCAACTTTTCATTTACATGAGCCACTTTCACACGTTCCCTTCCAAAACAGGTCCCATCACTGCTGAAGGACAAGCTTCCTTCAGCACAAGCTTCCTTGGTGGGCGCAGGCGCACAGCCGGTCCCCGCAGCACGCTGCGCTGAGGTCCGGGGATCCCCTTGCCAATTAGCGTTGAGCTGTTACCAACAGGCCCTCTCCAGCCAACTGTTCATTTTGCCAAATGTGGTTTTTGGTTTCCGAGAGCCCCAGGGAAGATTTGGGGGTGATGGAGTTTGGAGCTTAGCAGCCCCCCAGAGGTCTGCCTTCTGCGGGGCCTCCTGCACACGTCCCAGAGCAGGAACATCTGCGTGGCCGTGCACGTGTCACGCGCCTGAAGACACCAGACAGCTTTTCCCGGGGAAAAGTAATCAAACCCAACTGTAAAAAGCAGGGGAAAAGGTGCCATTTACCACCATCAGAAGAAAATGCTGTGTTATGTGAGCTGCTGGGTAGGAACTGTTCCTTATGCTACCGCATAATAGGAAATGATACGTACTCCTTCTTCAGAGGATCTCAAAACCCTTTGGAGGCATTTAGCATTCCTGTAACCACCCACAGATGCTTGTTGGTAAAACTGCCCAAATTCAGGCTCTGCCCATGCCATCAGAGCTCTGTGTCCTGACCGACCCTGCTGCGCTCGCTCGGCCAGCTCAGTGCTCTCTGGGGAGTTGCACTTGTATTTCCTTTTTTTCCGTATGAGATGTCAGTCACTAACAAGGACAAGAAGTCACATGCTTCGCGGCTGGCACAGCCGTAGGAGCAATAGTTTCATCGGGCTTTTTCTCTGGAAAAAGCTTTTCCCCACGGCCCTGTGTGAGTAATCAGGCCCCGTTTGCACTGCAGTGAGATGAGCTTAGCACATATTTAAGGGGCAGGTTTGTGGAGTCTAAAACCGTCTGGAGAGTCTGAGGCCGCTTCATGTTTTTAATTAAGTATGAAAATAAGTAGCTATCATTGTAGGGCTATCTGTTTTATTTTGGGTCCTGTTAATGACATGGTGTTTTTCCACATTTTCAGTATTCATCCTATGCAGATGGCAGAGTATCCTTCCTAAAGAGTTGCCAAGATGCTCTGGACTGTAGCCTACGTGTGCCAGGTGGGAATCTGCTAAATGAATCCCGTTTAAGTGGCAGGAAGACTGTCCTCGTGTTTCAGAGGGGAGCATGTCTTAAATGCAATTTGCCCTTCTACACATTATTTCTTTTCACTTGTGTAAACTCAGACAACAGTGCTTCACTTAAGCCCAGTTTTATTAAAGCTGATGTGATGATGCTTTCTCACAGCCATGTGCACAGAGGGAAGCCTGCTGGGCTTGGATTTCAGGCTACTGCACCCGCATGCTCATATACGTGAGCAATAATTCAAGACTGGTTCTTTCAAAGGGTTATTCTTTTGCAATTTAGCAGTCTCCCAGGCAGTAACTTTATGTCTCACAATTGAGCTTGTTTTCAGGGCAGACTGCTCTGCTGGAAGTTCTGCCTGGACAAAGGTGGTGGTGCATCCTGGGCAGCCACTCTCAGGCTCAAATCCTGCTAGCTCACAGCCCCTGCTAGCCAGCACATGTTATCTGTTCTCCTGCAATCTGAGAGTCCCAGACTCCAGCCAGAGATGGCAAGATGATCACCCCATCTCAGAAAGACTCCAGTTGAGAAGGTAGGAATGGGGGAGGGTATGTGTGCAGACCAGTTCCCCACAGGGCCCCATTGAGTGTTAAGGGTTAAAGCTTCATTTAAGGCTGGAGAAGTGCCAAAAAACATTTGCCTTACTACAAAACCCGGAGAGGAATGTTTCTTTCTAATCACCTCAAAGACATGCAAAGCAAAAGCTTCTTGGCCTTTGCTTTTGTCATCACACATCCCCTCCCTTCTGCTCTGCCCTACCTCACCCCTTCAGCATAGCGGGAGAGCCTACTGTTAGAGCTGGGCACAGCAGGATTTGTAGCTGCTGCTGTAAATGAGCTTGGAGCAGAGCTGTGTATGTCACTGACACATGTCAGATCCACTATCTCTCCCATCCCTTTCCACACCCCCAGCCTCCAATTTGCCAGTGAATTGTTAGACACCAGCACATTCACCTCTGACTTCCCAGCAAACTGCCTGAGGGTGCTCCACGGACAGACAGACAAGAGGGTAATGTGCTGAATTCCCCCTTTGCTAGTGATGAATTTTCTGGGGATTGCTCCAGTTAGCCACGCTTTCCAGCAATAGTAACAAATTCACTTTTTTTTCCCTCCACTTTTAAAACCCTCTCAGTGCAACTAGAATGGCTGAGAGAAAGCTAGTTGTTAACTAGTCATGAGTAATTAATGACTCCACCTTCCCCATCAATCAGCTGCGAAAAGCCAAAAGGATTTGAGTCCTTTTAGCAAATGTGTGTTCTCTAGATGTGCTGATATTTAGTGTGCAAATGAAGTGGCAGCAGGAGACATCTCATACCCCTTCGTGGAAGAAGCAGTAAGTCATGATACACATCCCACGCTCTTGTCAGGTGAAGTCTGAAATTCCCAGTGCTGCTGCTGCTGTTGTGCGGTTCCTAACTGTGTGGGATGTTGATCCATCTCGCTGCTAGCTTGAATCTGACCCAGTTTTTGTTCTATTTTTCCTTTTCAGATTCTGATTATGGTTGTCTTTTCTGCTTTGTACAATTAAAATACTGGCATTAGAAAAGCAGGACATGGAAGGGGGGGAGCAGATTTGGTGCTGGCAAATCAGAAAAGCATTTGTGCATCGTTTTGTTTGTGTCTGGTAGTGGCAGTACAAGTGCAAGCAAAGGTGATTTGACCTTGATACCATTTGCAGCTGATCTTTTCCCTTCTGATTTGTTTTTCCGCGTATGTAGTAAATAATGTCCAGTCAAGATACAAGTTGATGTTGCCTCCATCACATGACAATCCTCAGTGGTACTGGGACTTCCCAGCTATGGGTGTCCCCAGGTTAGCAGAAGGAAAACAGCTTGTGGTCTTCTGTATTATCCAGTAGTTTTAAAGGGATATCAGGAAGGCTGGATGTCATCCTTCAGAGGTGCCAGGAGCCAGTGAACCATCTCCTGCTATAAAATCCTCCTCAGGACTTCTCAAACTTTCCATTCCCTTTCTTTTAAATGTTATTCCTTGCTACACTAAGCATTGGCTTTTCACTGCCTGTCTAGTACTGGGATGCCTAAAGTTCAGTACACTATTGAAAGAGATCCAGTCCCTCCTCTGATTAAACTCCTTTGTCCTCTTTGTATGTCCTTGCTCCAAAAGGCCATAAAAACAGAACTGAAGGGATGTTACTCGGGCATAGGAACTGAATAAATAAGTTCAGAATATGTTTTGTATGTCAGACTAAAAATCAGATGTCCCAATAACATCACCGACAAATAATGAAAAGTTTATTTATTGGGAGCAAAACTAGACTGCAGATCAGCTGCAGCCTTATAGCAACCTCTTCAGAATGAACAGAGCTCCTAAATTCGCTGTGCAGGATCCAAGACTGTCTCATCGAGACTGATAATCCTTCTTCTGGCTTCCACTTCTCGAACATCTTCGGCCTGTAAATGTTAGTATCGCCATTTCTGTATGGGAACGCCTAGAACTGCCTTCTGCACAGGGTGTAGGGGCTGGTTTGTGCCCTGGAGGGTGAGACTTGATTGCTGTCTCTTAGCACTTGTAAGCACTTACAAGTACAAAAGCTAATGGTCACACCTGCAGGATAAACTCATTAAGGGAAAATGCGCAAGGCCTTCAGTTTCTGTTCAGCCTGCCCTCAGTAAGAGCAGAGCCTCCAACAGGGCCCAGAACAGGGCCTGATCCAGCCAGAGACTCTTGCATTGCTTGCGCTGGCCCTGGAAGGTGCCGGCCAGAGGAGTTTGGTGTCGGTGAAGTGACACCCTGGCAGGGTTGTGTCGTTAAACAGCTCCAGCTCTCACTCGAGAAGCTCGGTTGGAAAGGTGCTGCATAGAGAGCAGCCGCAGGCCTGAGCTCCGGCAGATGTGGTGCGGTGGTGAGGACCCTGCCACAGAAACAACGCAGCAGGAAAATTAACTTCACTATTTAATTACTTGAAAGGGCTGTGAATGCAGAGATTGGGTAGGTAAGTAATGTTGCATCGTCAAATGTGGGTTTGTTAGTGGAGAAGACATCTGTTGGTGAATGGATGTGTTGTTGCAGCATCCCAGTTGTGAGAGCAAACTTTACCCCAGACTGTTAATCACCCACTTGGGAAGGAACAAGCTCGATGTGGTCTTGATTCTGATACCAGAAATCAAGAGTAAAATGATTCTGTGCTCTGGAGATTAAAATTCTATCACATCTGTGGGATAGCCAGAAGGAAAATTTTCCTGCTTGCTGTTTAAGGGATTTTTATGTTTTGTAGGTAAGTCTTCAGCTGATGGTTTTGGTCTTGTCTCTATTTGTTTAAAAGTGCGTTAGCAGTAAATCAAGGTGCATTTCCCCTGTAGGGTTTCCTGTATGTCAAAGCCATGTTAATTCTCTTTGATTTTCTTCTCTTAGCCCCAGCCATTGCTGCAGATCCTTCCTCTCTTTGTCCCTTTGGACATCAAAGGATCGCAGGGGACAGCCCTGGCGAGAAGCTCCTCCCTGCTCATTAGCCTCCATAAAACAGGAACTCACCTTGGCTCGCTGTGCTTGGAGTGCCATCCTCATCCCGCTCACTCTTGACACTGGATCTCAGAAGGAAACACTTCTGCTTTCTTCAGGAAACCAGACCTGCTTTTGAACTGGACTATTTTGGCTCCTCTCGTAAGAACTCTGGTGGTTCTCTCAGTCGTGCGAGCTCCTGGACTCCACAGTACATGGAAAAATGCAAGCTTTGCCAGGTAAGGAAGGGACTCCCTCCTTTTCCTTGCTGCGCGGAAACACCCTAGACTCATGCCAAGAGTGTACAATCATTTCAGAAAGAGAATAAGTGCTCCTTAGGGGTTACCAGCATTGATAGCAGTGTGTGTGTGGCTGGAGAAGGTTTCTAAAATGTTTTGGGGTTTTTTTTTGTAGGAACAGATGAGAAATTGAGGTTTTGAGTGTTCTTTCTGAGCCTTGGAAGATCTTTGGTAAGGTAGCGAAAGATTTACTCGGAGTTGTGCCCAAAACTCCTTTAGCCGTACTACCTTGTGCAGCGTTAACCAGTCACTGCAGGCTAGAGGCGTTATTTTTACATTATCTGTAAAGTATCCTGAGTTCCTTCAGGTTGAAGGCCCCAAAAGGTTTGGAGGTATTTCTTACATTGCTAATAATATTTCTGATACAAACTCTCTGTGTTTAATTTGATTTTTCTCTGCCCTTTGAAAGTGTAAACTCCAGCCAGGCGACACCATCTCTACTACAACTTTTGTGATTTCCTTTGGGTTTTATTTGTTTTTCTTCATCAATTCATCTCATAACATGCTGTTAACCTCTTCTGCATGAGGCATGATCAGATTGGGTCCAATGACAGATTTGTACTGGGAAACAAAGGGCCAGTGCAGAGCCATTGCATTTGTCATTGTAACTGGAACATGAATTTAGTCTTGGGTTTTACACTACATCAGAAGGAAAGAACTATGAACTACGTAACTAAACTAGGTAAATATGTGTACATTAACGGTGGCTGAGTATCCTCAGCTTTTTTCCTCTACCTCTGCAAGGTGTTGTTTCATTCATAAGCAAAACACATGTTCAGTGACTCGGAAAATTTCCACATTCAGTATTGTTTTGGAGTTTTATGAAGCAGTCCAAAGTGTGTTGATCTGATTCGTACTGATACCTGCCGCTTATTTGGGTTGAAAAACAAAAGAGCAACAACAAAAAAATACACACTGTATTGTATGGTATTTAACATGTTAAAGATTTCAGCTATTGTAGAAGTCACCTCACTTTCTTACTGAGTTGTTTCTGGTGGGTGACTCCATATGGCAAAAATATTCCAGGTGATGACGGGGTGCATTTGAGAGGTGAAGCCATTGCGTTTGTGGGAACACCGTATGTTTGTTATTGCCAAAAAGCTTTCTGGCTCTCAGAAGTGAGGTTCCTTCCAGAAGGTTAGGGCGTTTCTATTGACATTTATAAGATCAGAGAACACGGGGGTTCTTTTCGTTGTTGGAAAGATTAATTTCTCAGATAGCTTCATATGTTGATTTGCATTTCTTCTCTGTGGACACTGGATAGCTGTTAGTGTTGGACTCTTTCACTAAGAAGATAACCACAGCAAATGTAGCAATAACTGATTTTAGGGAAGGTAAGAAGCATAACTTTTGCCTTGTTAGAGTTTTCTCAGTATTGCAAACCCTATCCCATACATTTTGGGAACCTGCATCAAATCTTCTAACATTATAATTTTGTCTCAGTAATTGACAATTAATTGAAAGACTGCTTTAGGTGAGTGAATTATACTCCAGCGTCTTCTAGCCAAAGATCTTATGCCCTCTGCAGACATTACTGAGTTGACTCATTTCTTTTTCTCACCTTTCCATCTCCAAGATAGAAAAAAAAATACACGCAGCCTATTCTAGATTAAGAAACTGGAGGTCAAACTCCTCATATTTATATAAGGACTTTAAAATCAAGCATGGTATAGATTAAAGATCTCTTAATTTTCAGTGCCTATGTCATAGTAGCTATCTTCCTGTTCAGCCTCATCCTGGCACAAAAAATGATTTGAAATGTGCCACATGCAGTGTTACCACCACAGGGATGATAATAATAATACTTTTTAAATAGCTTAGAACTAAACTTCTTGGAAAATGTTTAAATCTCTTTAAAGTTAAACTTAAAACTAAGTTGCATAAAAGAGGAAGCAATAGGAAGTACAACTTTAACAAGTTCAGTGCAGTGCTTGGACACCCTGCTACAAACCCCTTTGTGCTGCAGTCCCAACATGCCCAGTCCAGCCTCTGTGGGGGAGATGGGTGCATGAGTCTTGGCATTACTTACGTAGGCACAAACCAGGGGGCAATTTGAAGTGCCTTGCAAGCCAGCCTTTGGCTCTGCAAAGAAAATACAAAGTGTATCCTACGAATGGATCTGCCACTGCAGAATCCCACTGCAGCCGATGGCACACGACTGTGTAGTCAGCTGTGGGGATCCATTAGCAAGTTCATGCCATCACTGGGCTCCAGACCCCCATGCAAACTGGTAATGTCCTGTTTTTCAGCCTCAGACTGTGCACACAAAACCTGCAGGGTGAACAACATTAACTAAATTATAAAATCTTTACTACAATGTTTAGTGTATGTGCAGCTCTTTTTCCCTGTCTCCTGTAGCATCTCACTCATACAAGTGTGTTGTGGACTCATTTTGGTAAAAACCAAATGGATTTGCTTTTTAATTGGGTATTGAACTCCTTTCACTTCAGTTCCTCTTGATTTCATTGGAAGACTCCCCTCAGTAAGGACTCCTGAGATCTGCCTTGTTGTAGCCTCATTTAATGGCATTGGAATTTGCTTACAAAAATGTTAATTGTAAATTCATTTGGGGAAGGAGCGAGCAGCTGTCTAGCTAATCAAAATCTGTTTGCATGTATTTGTGACTGGATGACTCCTATGGGAAATCAGCCTAATTTTATTGTAACTCCTTTTGATACGTGTGCTGCACTGAGCTTCCGAATGCATCGTCTCATGGCAGCTTTCATGTCTCTGCAAGAGGATATGGGGGAAGCTTTAGTAAGAAGATGTTAACAGGCTAATCTTAGAGAGCAAACTAGGTGTCACTTCTTAGCCAGTTCATTAATGTTGGATCAAAGCGGACGAACGACTAGAGGATAGTTTTTTAAAATGCTTGAAGACCTTAACAAACTGACAAAATTATGTTTAAATGTTTTGTTGGGTTTTTTTTTTCATCATAATTCTGTGGGAAGAACCCCACAGACTCGCACTGGTTTGTTTTTGTGGAAAGGTGTTGCTTTCTGAAAAAAACCAGAATTTCTCTGGAAATTGTCTACTTTTCATACTTATTCTTCTGAAAACATTACTCAGGAAAGCTGTAACAAGGGGAAAATTTCCTTATTTCTGATATGCTCTAAATAAAATCTGATCAGGCTGAGAGGCAGAAAAATCTCCCATTTAAAGAAATAGCCTGGCATGGCTGGTAATGCATCACCAGCAGAAGCAGCCTGCCTGCAGTGAGCTGGGGCCATCACTGCTGCCTCGTGTGCCCCCTGAGCTGAGCAGGGTTATCAGTCCCTCGTCCAGAGCCCAGGACAGTGTTTGTAGAGCCTCGCTGAGTATTAAATCAGTCCACCAGTAGACACAAGAGCTGATGTTTTGTCCTAAAATGACATTGGTTTGTTTTTTTCCCTGGGCTTTTCAGTCTGGCAGCAGCAATCTTGCATGTGGTAACAATGTATTAAGATGCCTATAGCAGGATTTTAATCCAAACAACTTTACAGCGGTGGTGAGTACCATCAACACCAAAGACAATTCCTCCAGAATAGTTTCCCTTACCTTTTCCCCAGGACCACAGTTAGTCCTCCGACTGTAATAGAAAGTGCAGGCATATTGCAGGCAGCTCTTCTATATGCCCCAGTGTTACGGAAGAGGCACCTTCCACCTCCATCACAGGCTCCTCTGTGGTCTCTATCTCCAAGTCCAGCTGAGACCAGCCATCCTCTGTTCAGAATTTTCCATGGTCTGTCTCTGTCACTTTCTTACCCTCACTTACATTTGGGTCTCCTGCCCATCCCCTCTTTGTCCTCTGGAGAGATTTTTCACCTCTACTACCACCTATCTGTCGTTTTCTCCATTACCCACTGGTACACTTCAAAGCTGAAAGGATTGGAAATATTTTATTTTATTCTCTTGGCAAAGTGTTTTGTCTAACCCTGATGACACCAGAAGAGGATTGCAAGTGGTTGTGGCTGCCTGCCACAATCCTGCCTACCACTCCTACTACCTGCCAGTATGAGTTTCGGAACAAAGGAAGTCAGGCTGAGCTTGTACAACACACAAATCTTTGCAGAGGAATTTGTCAGCTAAAACCAAACCTGTTGGAAAAGCCTTTATCCTTTGTGAACCTACTAAGTAACAGAAAGCCTTTGAAGAAAAATGCTGGATTTTCTTTCAGAGGTTTATTGTGCACAGACTCCTTAGTTCTCAGCAGCGCCCGAGGCCTTCATAAGGTGAAATTGCGGCGTTCAGCTCCCCAGGCCGATCAGCGCTGTGCTCGGCACAGAGGTTTGGGGCCGAGACCCAAACCCCGAAGCGGACGGGAGGAGGGATGGCCAGATGTACAGACCCCGTCTGTTACAACAGCCCCTGAAATTCGGCAGCTCCCTGTGCTGGAAGGAGCTGGCACTGGAGAGTACTGGGAGGCCCTGTGTGGGTGCTGCATCTTAGGCTCTGTCCCTGAGCAGGAAGAGGCTGCTCCACACCGACTGCCCTCCTGCCTGTCTGAAGTTACCGCTCTCTCTCTTTCCCGGTAGACGTGAAAGCGCCGTGTGAGGCACTTCCTTCCCCCAGCCTGGAGTCCTACCCGCAGAGCTCCATTGTGGTCACCCTTGAGGACATGGCTCTCTGGACGAAGTTTCATCAGATAGGAACCGAGATGATCATCACCAAATCCGGCAGGTGAGGCTGCCCACACTGCACCCCTTGAAACTGTTGTCAAAATCTCCACATGGTCACTTTTTTGACTGGTGGCTCTTACACTAGTTTTGTAGCCAGTTAGGCACACCTCCCTGCCACTGGCAGAAGAATTGCACTTTCAGGATGTTGTAGAAGTCCAGACTTTGAAATGCAAAGGTCACAGTGAGGCCGATGTGCTGAGAAAGTTTCTGTCCTCTTATCTTGCCACTTAACACTGATGTTGTTCCTGTTGCTGCAAGGTTGCTCTGGAAAGTGCCCTGGACTTCCTTTGCCTGGGTCACAGACAGCAGCAGTGGAGCAGTAAATACCTGGGTTTGAGTCTGCATTTGCAGCCAAGAGCATGGCATAGAATAGTAACAATCTTGTGTGCAGACTGCTCTAAAGTTGAACTGAGTCATGCGTTGCGGAGCTTGCAGTGAGAGGATATGAAATTGTGAAATTGTTATGTATTATGTCAAAGTTACTGTGAGCTGAAATAATCCCTTTGGGTAGGGAGGTAGGTGTCAGAACTTTTTTTTTGCAGAGTCAGAAGATGAAAGTGGTGGCAGGGAGTACTGGAACGGAAAGCTAGCTGTGCTCTGAGATGAGAGCACATTTTCTACCCACGCTAGAAGATGCGCTAATCTATCCTCCAGGTCTGTGATAGCTGCAGGAGGCTGGCAACTACCTGCAAATCCCAAACATTTTCTTCTCAGTTTCCCGCTGTCATGTTACAGGACCCAGAAGAACAAAAGCAGTAACAATGTCAGGCCTTCAGGGACTGCTGCCCTTTTAGTGCCTGTTCCACCTAAGCCCATAGGACTAGACAGTACACCAGTAAGATAGCAAAATAGTCAATAGCTGGCCTGTAGAAACACTGCTACCAGAACTTTGCACAGTGGTAAACATGATGTGCTGCTTGATCATTAGACAATATCCACTCTATAGAGGAATCCTTATACTGTGTATTTTCTTTCTCTTTCAGACGAATGTTTCCACAATGCAAAATCAAAGTCTCTGGCTTAATCCCATATGCCAAGTACCTCATGCTGGTAGATTTTGTGCCAATGGACAACTTCAGGTACAAGGTAAGTACTTTAAATAATAGAAGCTATTCTGTTCTTCCGTCTTCGTTTGAAATAGATTAATCTTCATGCTTCACGGGCCAGGCTGATAAATAGTCAGTCTTTGGACAAAGTTCAGAAGTAATTGGGGGATTTTATGCCTCTCTGGAGTTATTTGTCAGTTTTGCTTGGGGAGCAGTTGGAAAGGTCACTAATTTTCATTGTAAGCGGTACAGTTTTAATCATGATTAACATCAGACTTCTTTGACAGCCATTGGGAGAAAGGAAGGAAAAATGAGGCCTAAACTTGGAGCTGTTTTGGTAACATGATCATAGCTCATAAGAGAGAATCTGCTGCTTGTGCTTCAGAGGAGTCCGTTAGACTGGCAGTGAAACAAAGCTACTGGGGCTTTCCTGTAATGAAAGTAGGGTGGTTGTTTTTTTTAAGCTCTAGATTTCTGTCTTTCCCTTCACAGTGGAATAAAGATCAGTGGGAAGTTGCTGGAAAAGCAGAACCCCAGCTCCCTTGTCGCACCTACGTCCACCCAGATTCCCCAGCTCCTGGCAGCCACTGGATGAAAGAGCCTGTCTCCTTCCAAAAACTGAAGCTCACCAACAACACTCTGGATCAACATGGGCATGTAGGTTGTAGCTGGCCTTTGTGCTGTGCTCTGTGGGAATTCATTGCAGGTCGATGTTACGGGAAACGAGTGAGATTTGTGAGAAATTAGGTCATGTGATCAGTGAAAACATACCCAAGTGCCCTTTCTTCCTTCCTTCCTCAGCCCAGCCCTTGTGCTCTTAACTGCCTTCTAGGGAAGGCTGTAGTCTGCACTGTCACTATAGAGGCGTGGTGGAGGCGCCAGTCCCAGGCTGGCTTCCCTGGTTTGAAATGGATGTCCTGAAAGTCTCCACAGGAAACTTGGCACAGTGTGTTGGCAGCGATTGCACATGAAAACTTTCTCTTTGTCTCTGTGCCAGATCATCCTTCACTCCATGCACCGTTACAAGCCTCGCTTCCACATTGTGCAGGCAGATGACCTTTTCAGTGTCCGCTGGAGCATCTTCCAAGTCTTTAGCTTCCCTGAGACTGTCTTCACTTCCGTTACTGCCTACCAAAATGAGCAGGTATGGTGTGCAAGTACTGCTCTTGTACACCTTGCTAAATATTCTGTCTTTAGAAATCTTGTAGAGGAAGGTGTCTCCTTCCAGGCTACTCACCCTGGGCACCTGTGGTGGACAGTGGGAAGAAATAGTCATGTTATGGTTCCCGTGGAAAACATCTGCTCTGGGATGAGATGCATCGTGTGCTGTCAGTGATTAACAGAACTCTGAATGCAGTAAAAAGTATGGGCAAAAGTCCAGATATAAATCCTGATCCTGCATATTTCTTGAGTCAGATGAATCTCACCCAAATTCCTGCTGACTGTGGCAGTCGCTTCTCTCGGTCTGTCAGTTCCTAATCAATAACAGGAGCTGCTGGGGAGCTCAGATGCTGTGACAAGGGCATGCCCAAAACCCTCAGTCAAGCTGCTGTGATAAATACTGAGGTGAAGGTCTTGAAACAGTAATGAGCCCAACCAGTCGCCATGATGCTGAATCTTGTTCCTTTTATTTTAAGATTACAAAGCTCAAGATTGACAACAATCCCTTTGCTAAAGGTTTCCGCGAGCATGGGAAGAACACTCGAAGGTAAACTGGCTTCTCGTTTTAATTTATTTATAAGTGGAGTTCACTTGTGAGTTTTAGCCAAGGCCATTGAACAAAGCTATACCAGCTAACTCTGCAGAGCCTGCTGCATTGTGCAACTGCGTTTGCCTGTGTCTGGGAATGAAGTCCCCCTGTGCAGCCTCCTCCCAAGAGACTTGGAGAGTGGGAGGACTCACAGGATTTCCTACAGAAATGTGGGAGGTGTGACAAATTTGAGACCTGCGTTCCCTTGCGAGTTGGAGCTAGGCTGTGGCCTGACATGTGAATAGCAGTGACAGCAGGAATCCACGGTCGGTCAGTGTGTCTCTTTGAGATCAGCTTGAGTCTGACGCTTGGAGGCTCCCTCATCTCGTTTCCTTGTCTGTGGAAAAGCGTTTCTTTCAACAGGAGATGTGGTCTGCAGGGGGGAAGATGGATACCAATGGCAGTGACATCTTCTGTCTGGTCTGAGGGCAGCCAGTGGATGGGATGAAAAAAAAAAACCTTAAATGCAACCATAGGTTGGCAGTAGAGAAGGAAAAACAATCTTTATCCAAGCAGAAAATGTTATGAAAATATCTGAGATTTTGTTTTGTGATATTTTATGCCTGAAAAAAATCTCATTTCCTGATGAAAAAGGCCAAAACTGACTCTTCCTTATAGTTAAACTTTGAAAATGTCACGGATTTTCTTTTTCCTCCTAACAGGATCATTTCTGACTAAGCTTAGACTCATCTTCCACTTAGGAAAAAGCTGATTTCAAGCAAAAGACCCACTCTAGTGTGCACATACCTGTGTGCTTAGGACGTGTATCCCACATCAAACTACACCTACAGATTCGGTTCCAAACCCTCGGGTGCTGAGTTTCCGTGGTGCTGCACTGTTTGCACAAACACGAAGCGGGAAAGCCCTGTGCGGGTTGTGCTGCGGGGCCGGGACCCTCGCCAGAAGCGCGCACCAAGGGCAGGCAGGGTGGCTGACCCTGCCCTTTGACTATGGCAGGGCTGTTCCCCAAGGGCCTCTCCGTGCAGAGAGGCCTCCTCTTTGTTAGGAGAGGTTCATCCCCTCTTCTTGTCTTCCAGGGCTTGTCCAGCACCCCTTGAATCTAGAGAAAAAGCTTATGTACAAGCTGCCCCCATGTCACGTTTCTTTCCAGGGAAGGACGAGCCAAATGCCAGAAGCCTAGTCCAGCCAAGGGCCAGAAGAGAAAGCTGCCCGAGGAAAAGGAGTCTGGTGCTGAGGAACGTGGTAATATTGATCACAACAAACCCAGAGAATGATTTTCAAACAGTGTCCGAGCCACAGAAAGGAAAAGAAACAGCAACATAATCCCCTCTGTGGGGAGTGTGACCTGTGTGGAGTCCCTAGAGTGCTGCGTACGGCCTTGAGTCTCTGACTCTTTCTGGGAATGATCTACAGGAGGCTGCTGACAAGTCCCTTGTCATTACTGACCGCTCATCAGCGATCTCACCAGCCTCCCAGCCTGGCCATGCTTTGTGACCACGCATGATCATAGCTGGGTTGTGATGCTAATGTGGGAACTGACACCATCAAAAAATACCCCAATCTTTACTCTTTCAGTTAGGCTGTTTTTTAAGCTTGATCATTCCTTGCTCCAGTTAATGGTGCCCCTTGAAGTAGCACAGGGCATCAGTGCAGCTAAGGAGAGATGACAGGGCAGGGCTGAACACCACAGTATAAGGGCAGAAAAAAACTGGAAAGGGCTAGTCCCTTAAGACAGTGTGACTGCACAAGAGGCATTAGTGTGTTTCCTTCCACCATCCTATGATGAAAGCAGCTGCCAATAGACCATTGCGAGCTCTGGCTCTCTCTTCCCCCCTTCTCACTTTTTTTCCATTCTTTCTTTTCGCCGCTGTGAGTCAGATTTTGAGAAAGATGAGAATGTAGATGTGAAGGAAGAGAGTAACCCCGTCGTGGTGAGCAGCGGATACCCCTTCTGGGTCTCGGAGCAGAACGGCAGCCATGCCTTTCCTGCAGCATCGCCAGTGCTGGCTGACCAGAGGGAGGGTCTGGCCAGAGAGCAGCAAGTGCCTACACCATCCTACCAGACATATCGGTGAGTCCCACCTTCTGGTGCTCATGTCCAAAGCCACCCTTTAATTGATGGCATTCCTCCTCTTTTACTGGGTATTTCTTAAGAAAAGCAGCCAGTGGGAGTAAGGAAGGATGCCCTTCTGTTGGACAACATGCCTGGGTAATAGGAGCTGGATTAGCAGGGAGATAGCTCCACAGCAAAGCCTTTCTCTGTTACTTCAAACCCACTGACTCTGGGCATACTCATACCCTAGTAAAGCTCTTTATTTCCCTGTCCTGAAATGCCCTTCCAGCCATTGCTCTGTACCACAGAGCTTGCCTGTCCTTTGGAGGAAGCATGTTGGAGGAGTGGCAGGACTCCAGTGAATTAATTTTTTTTTTTTTTTTCCACCTCCCTCTTATCATTGCAAATGAGTTATAGTGAGCCCAGACTAGAACTGAGCCGGAACTAGGGCAGTTTGGGCTTACCTTCTCTGCCATTTAGTTCTTCTGTGCGAGTGGTAGCAAGGCTTGGACTAAAATCCCCACTAACAGTGAGATGAAGCAGTAGGCAGGGGGAAGAGAGCGTGCTGAGAGCTTGCCCTGCCTCTCCCCCGGGGATCTGTGTGGGTTTTCAGTGGTTTTCCGCTGCGGTAGGTTTGACTTGCTCTTCTCTCTGCCCTTGGGGCTCAGGTTCCACGAAGCTGGGGACAGCCAGCAGCTTCCCACCCGCGATGCCGCAACCTTGAATGATTTCCGGGCAAGGTGCCACCCCTTGGATCTCGCCACAGTGCCCGAGCATGACTCCAAACAGCTCCCTGAGGGCTTCACCAACCTGCCGCCGCTCCCCCCGCCTCTGCCTCCTCCCCAGGACTACACAGGAGTGGTGAACATGGCTCTAGACTCTGTTGGGAAACCCGCGGCCCGAGCGCCCGTGTACGGTCCCTATGGCACCGAGCAGGGGCTCAGTCAGTGGATGGTGCCTTCCCACAGCCCCTACAGGGCAATGAGCTACTCGGCCTTCTCCACAGAGTACAATGCACAGGGGGCCCCAGGACATGCCCATGGGACCGTGGCAGAGTGGAGCCAGTACCCTCTGTTCCCCTATGCCTGCTGGTGAACGGGGGAGACCCTTCCCAATGAAAGAACAGAAAGAAAATTGTAAATGAGATCGAATTTGCTCTGGGGTGTTGACCTTTTGAAGCCTTGCCTACACTAGGCAGAGAAGTATTTGATGCAAGCGGTAGCATGGGACACCTTCACTTACTTGTCTCCTTGCACAACAACCCTCACAGTATTTCACAAGCAATGGCTAAATGGCTGACTGCCTCAGCCATGCCGGTGTGAGTCTGGCTAACTCAATGTGTTCTGCACTGTGGGTTTGTTTTTTTTCCCAGCAGGAGTAGGAAACCAGAGGAGCTGCAAGAGCAGTAGTTCAAGAGCTGCTGAGCTCTCAGTCCCAGGCTGTTTGTGTCTCGCATTTGGCAGTTTCCAGATCCCTTCCTCCCAGGACTTGTGTGCAAGGAGATAGTGGCTGCGGAGTGTCAGTAAGCTGTCCAGGTGGCCAAGGAGCTGTAGGGAACTGTTGCAAAGACGAACAAAACAGGCAATCCTGGTGTCCCTTTGAGCAGTTTCCTCAGGTAGAGTAGTCAAACTAAAGCTTGAGTCTTGCCTTCCTTCCAGCAGAATGTTACAAGAGTAACATAGACGGCGACGGGTGTGTCTGGAGCACAGCAGTGGGTCATGCAGGCAGGGAAGAGTTTGTCCCGTGCGGGAGAAGCGGCAGCAGGGCTGTGCTGTGTCTGCGTGTCCCCTGTGCCCGTCCCTCTTCTGTCACCCCTAGACTCGAGGTTAGTGAATCACTCTTCTTTCTGCTGGTGGTGGAGGGAGGTTGCTCACAGGATGGGGAGGGCTGTTCTAGGGGTTTTCAAAGGCCTGTGGTTGTCAAAAACAGGACCATGAACAGCAGTGCTGGCTGTGTCACTGTGACCTCTTCCTTTCAAGGGAAAGGAAATCCTTCACTGTGAACTTTCCTTTTCCACCCCCTGCCACCCCTGGAGAATATAATTTCCAGCTGTGGTTACTGTGCTGCGCTCTGAGCAAGCTTTGTCAACGGGCAGCTCTCGCCAGCCTGGCACTGCTCATTGGGCACGTGCTCTAATTAACACCCCGTGGGCGCTGAGCCGTGTCGCTGTGTGCTCAGCACCTCCCAGGCTGGTCAGCAAAGTCATCTTGCCATTGTCTGGGAGTCCATAAGGACGCGCTTCTATCTTTAGTTACTGGAGTCACCTCCCTTACCTCTGGTCCTCTGTGGGGAGGAGCTGTTCTGCCAGCGTGCAGCCTGCCCACTGCCCTGCAGAGGGGCTTCCTTTTATCTTCGTGTTAGAAGGGGAAGCATCCACGTTTGCCCAGGTGGCAGGATGGCCCTGGCAGTGGGGTCTTGTTTGCGACAGGCTCTGTGCTTCTCAGGGAGGATGGACACATTCCTCAGTGTTATTTAGGGGCTGTTTTCTCCTAACGCTCTCAATAAGCTGCTGTGTGGCCTGTAGCCATCAGCAGGCAGCAAGGTGTCTCATGGAGCATTTATGCCACGTGGGTTTCTCTGTGTGTGTGTAGCACGATGCCATCTGTGAGCAGAGCTGGGCAGGTTTGTGAGCCACCAGTGCATCAGGTGGTGTGCAGGTACACTGGGAAAGGCTGTGCACTGGTCTGGTTGGGTACCCTGTCAGCACTGTGCATGTGCATAGTGTAGAGGTGTCGAACCACATTGGTTATTGTTAAAACAGCTTTGAAAAGTAGCCCTACAAATTTATGGAACTCAGCTACAGTGAGTACTTCCTTATTGAAGTAGAGGATTGCTAACTGCTTTTGTACCACAATTACGATACATACAGAGCAGCCAAGTACTTCCCCTCAGCTTCACAGGATGGGTGTGAGATGTGCAGTGTTTAAATAAAGGTCAGACTTCCCCACAGTGTATGTACATATTACCCTATTAGCCTCTCCTCTGATTGCACCCTGGCCAAGTAGCAATTTATACCTGCCCTGTGTGACACGCAGGTGGGTGCGAGTGACTCACTAAAAAGAAATCTGGTTGGGGAAAAAAAATGTGGAGGAGATTGTTTTTAACCCCAAAATATTGTGATTTCCTGTTGTCCAAAGGCCAGCGGCGTGAGGGTGGGTCAGCTGTAAAAGGCTGTCCCCTGGAGATGAGAAAAATGTTCTGTCTCTGACCATTAGTAGTTGGTTTTGTCGCTGCTGTTTTCCACATCGTGGAAATGGGATGAGAAGGCTGCCTAGGGAGTTTGGTGCCTTTGGTGTCCCTGGGGGTGGTACTTTGTGCAAGGCAGTCCCCCTGGTACCCTGCCGTGCTCCCTGGCTGCTCCCAAGAGCACAGCCAGTAATGCAGCATCCCTGCCGCCAAGGCTGCTTGGTTAGATCTGCTTCTTTCTCTTTGAGGTTGGGTTGTGTTTCCCTCTGTCACAGGGTTCTAATGAGGATGAAAACCGTGCTGTGGTGAGTATGAGTAATTGAGAGGAACCGGGCAGCACAGGGAAACTCCTGTGCAGATACAGGTGTAATGTTTGTTTTTTTCCAGACCTTCAGAGTAGGGTTGCAAGCGCTGCTTGCCCCATGGGCCTGTGGGTAGAGCTCGGGTAGAGCTTCTCTGGCAAAGGGCTCTGCACCGGCTTAAAAGACTCAGCCTTGTGCTTAGGACGAGCCATTAATTACTCATCAGCCTTCTGTTGCAACAGGACTCCCTGCCCTTCTTCGGTGAATCATCCAGCTTATTAGAAAAGTACCTTTGCTTTCCTTGCTCGCCTGTCTCTGGTTAGAGGCTGCGGCTTGGCGGCTGTGAAGCCTGTGGAAATGTTGCCTGTAGGTGTGTGCTCTGGACTCTGCTGCCACCGCCTCCCTTTGCAGTTCCCACTGTCTTGTGTTCTTCAGCTGTGGCATTTAAAAGTCTGTATGAGCTCGATGGAGACACTGTTTTTGCACGAGTGTGAGATAATGTAATGCCTCTCTGACAGCTTCAATAAAAGGAAATGAGACGTGCGGAAGGCAGGCCATTAAGAGCAATAAAATGAACTCTGAAGTGTGTTTTTTGTGCATCTCTTCAAGCACACCAGTGGCTCCACTTCAGTCGCGTTACCTGGGGCCGGTTTGTACAGGCATGACATGCTGGTGATGTCAGCGTTCATTGTTCTCCCCAGCTTATTTGGTGAGCCCCAGGTTATCAGCGTGCATTGCTAGATGTGACTCAGTCTCTTGCACTAATTCTTTGCAGCAATTTGTTTATTTTCTGTGTTTTCTGCTCCTTTTCTGCAGAGGAGTTACATAAGGATGAGGGCAAACGGACTATAAATGGGATCTAGGCAAATTTCCTATGGGAAATAAAGATCCTGATTCTGGTTTCTCCCACTGGTTTTTGCTGCCTTCAGCCTTGTCTGATGCTGCTTCAGTGCAGATGGGAATGGCAGAAAACTGCTTTCCTGCCAATGCTGCAGTTCTTCCACAGACAGCCGCATCCTGGTGAGCAGCTGCAGGCTGGGGAGAGGCACCTGCGATGCCGCTTCCCTGCAGTGCAGCAAAGTACTCGCCTGCCCCCAGGCCTCTCGGAAGACATGGTGAGTGCTCTTAGGGGCTCAGAGTCCCCTCTCTCCTAGCCTAGGATGTGGCGTCAGTGCTTGTACCCGCGGGCACCCTCTGGCTCTGCAGAAGAAGCTGCCAGTAAGAGCTTATCTGATTTCCAGGTGCTGAAGGGAGAGAGATGTGCTCAACCGGTGAAAACCAGACGTGCCATCTGGTGCCATCCAGTTGGCCTTCTCGGCCTTGTCGAGGTGCTCACTGACCCTTTCTGCAGCGCGTGGTGTCTGCAGGGAGGCCTTGTGTGCGTGGTGTGGGGCAGGGGCTGCCTGTCCCCAGTGAGGCTGCTCACCTGTGGGAGACATGAGGGTCTCCTGGCATGCAGCATTTCTGTGCCCAGGTGGGCTGGGACATCCAGATCGCCTTGTAGCTGGACAGCCAGGCTGAGCTGTACTCATTGCTCCTTTGGGTTGACCAGTTTGCCCAGGTCCTTGGTGAGCCAGCCCCCAAAGAGTCCCATGGTGTGTCTCCTTGGTTAGCACATGTACCGGGTCACCTTAAGCAAATCCAAGCAAGCAGCACAAACCCCCTTCCAGGAATAATAACGTTCTTCAAGTCAAATGGGGTTTTATTACAGAGCTTAAAAGCCACTTAATTCGCGAGCCGCAGGTTGGATCCCATATGGAGGCCTCGTAGCAGGGGGGATGCAGCATTTGGCTGACAAGAGCAAACAGGGGCCGGCACCCGCCGTGCGGGGCTGGCCCGGCCCAAAGCCAAATCCCTCCTGCTCGGGAGCTGCAGGCAGCTGCCAGCCCCCCCTCCCCGCAGCCAAATGTGCAGGGTGCAGGTGTCTTCACTTACCTGCTTCCCTACCCTCAGCCTGAATTTACTTTGTAAAAGGCCGAGAGCAAAGAGGGGGAGGGGGTAGAAGTGCCCAGGGACAGCTGGAGGAGGGAGGACAAAGGCTTTTCCCCGCTGCCGCGCTTTCCCCTGCGCCCTGAGCACCGCCTGCCCCCGGCCCACCCGCAGCCTGGCTGGGCTCTGTGCTGCTGGGAGGCAGGATTGCAGTGCTGGGAGGCAGGATTGCGGTGCTGGGAAGCAGGACTGCGCTGCGACTGCTTCGGCCTTTCTGGGCTGCCTGTTTCTGCCTGTTTCTCTAGGGCTCGGCGCTCCGTTCCCGGTGCTGTGCTGCGCTGCTGGCCTGCCTCCCGCCCGCCCCAGGTAAGCTGTTTTCCCTGGCCTGCTTTGCAAAGACGTGGGAAGGTTTAAGTGTGGCTTGTGGACATTGCAGCAAACCTGAGCAGGAGACATCCAGGGAGAGGTGACGCAGCTGCTTGCAGGCTTACAGGGCAAAGTGAAGCAAGCCAGAAAAGCATTGCTGCCCCACAGCCTGTGCTCCCCACAGCACACGGTGTGCGCTGCCCGCGACAAACAGCAAAGCATTCTCAAGACCTGGCCCTGAGCGGTAGCGTCAGACAAAATTTCAACCCAGGGTGAAGCAGCCTTGGCTGCAGGGGTGAGGAGAGGGGCTGCAGCCCTGATGAGCAGTGTTGCCGCTCAGCTTGGTTTAGTGTTGTTCCTTTCTTTGTTTTTCCAAGTCACGTGAGTTTGTTTTATGACACAGAGTACTTTGCTGCGGGGTGCTGGATTGCCTCTGACGTTTCTCTAATACTCCTTTTTTTCTTTGAATGTGCAGGTGTATGACTGCAGTGTTCCTGCTCAGGCAGTGCCCTGCTCGGTGAGTGTAATGGATGGGTTTAATTTCCATCTCCTGCAGTTCTCTGGGGACATGATGAGATTTTTATTTCTTCCTCTCCTATTTTTACTGAAGAGGGAAAATCTTGCACCTCCATAAAGGAGAGTGAGTAGCTAGCGATCCAGGACGGACACACCATCAGCCACACAGCCAGGCATAAAACATTGCTCAGATTTAGTATCTCTGCCTCTCATTATAAAAATAAGACTGTACATGTAAAACCCAGCAGCTGTTCACAGGAGAGACCTCCTGTGTGCTGGCTCTGGCTCCTCCAACTCCCATCTGTGGGGTCACAAAGTACTGGCACCTGGGATGTCTGTTTAACGTCCTTGCTGGGAGACGGTGTGTTAAGGGTAGATCTGTGTGGAAATGTGGCACGGAGTAGCAGAGGATGAGTCAGGCCTGATTTGTGTCACACCACTGGGTCTGTCGCTGTTCTGGCTCTGTTCATGCTGAGCAGCCAGTCCTCTGCTCGCCCACAATCTGGTTTTGGCTGAAGCACCTAGAAGGGCTTCTGTGGAGACAGAGCTGTCCAGAGCAGCTGGGGCACCACCCACCAGCATTTAGGTGAGGGAGCAGTAAGAATTGCTCACCCAGTGAGGGTGAGCCAGCACTCCTGCATCCTTCCGGGCCATCCCCGGTCATCATTCTCCAGGGATAAAAGCAGTGAGTGTTTGAGCAGTGGAGGGGATGTGATCAAAACTGCCCTGTTTACCGAAGGGATGTGTTGAGCACTGCACTGACATAGGCTGAGTGACACTGATGTGCTCCCTGTAGAGCCCCTGGGGACACAAGGGCGTTTTGAAAATCAGGGATGAGAAAGCTGGGCCAGGACAGCACAGTTTCCAGCTCAGCGGGCTGGGCCAGCCGCGTGTTTCTCATCCCTCACTTCATCCTGCCCGTATGTCTGTTAATGGCCCTGTCCTGCCTCCATCCTCAGGGACTAATTGCCTCACACTTGAGCAAATGTGCTTGGTGTTTAAAAGGAGTCTGTCGGATTTGTGCCTATTCCTGAAAACCTCACAAGGCCCTGTTTCCTTTGAAGTGTAAAAGCATCTGTCTGTCTCTGCTTCTCCAGCAGTCTCCCGCTCCATTTGCATCTCCTCTCGCAGGGGCAGCCGGGGAATCCACCCCTGGCCCCATGCAGCGCTCTGCTTTTGGGCTGCTGAGAGGGCTCCGTGCTGTAGGAAGATGGGACTTGAAGACAAAGGTGCAAAGCTTGGGTCTAGGTTGGGGACTGAGCTCAGCTTGCAGCTAGGGTGCTTGGGATGGAGCTTTTTCTGAAGGCCAGTTTCCAGTACTCCAGGTTTTGGGAATGCTCTTGCTGTGCATCCATCTATGGTGGGTGAGTTGATTAGGAAGGGGAGGAAATTGCTCCTGGCTTCTTCCTGCTGTGGTACTTAAGCTTCTTAGGCCAGACTGCACTGGTTGGAAAGGAAATAGGGTCAGACGTAGGCTGCTTTGGATAATCCACCGTCCAGGAGATGAATTGCACTGGGATGCCCAGAACCTGTGACGGTTCTCTGACATACCATGTGAACAAATACTGTTGAAATGCAGCTGAGTCCTTGCTCTGTGTGGGGACAGTTTGACCTGTGATTCTCCCCATCCCACCTCCCCTGGACAGTGGGATGGGCTGCTTGTCCCCACTGGGGTGTTTTCACACAGGCACAACCTTACAGGAGTAACTGTATTTCTGGAGCCAGGACTAAAAGCTGCATCTCTATTTGGTTATCACCAGGGTAGTGGTGAGAGGACAGCACAAATAAATCCAGGCCTGAATTTTAGGGGCTGCCACCACCCAGCACCTCCCAGATGGTGCACTGGGTTTCCTATTTCAGTGGGGCCTCGGCGGAGCAGCCATGGCACCTCGCTGTTGGAGGCAGTAAATGGGCTCCCATCTGGTTTTAATGAGCAGTAGCACTTCGGTGCTTGTTTATTCCCATGGTTTATGCTTCAGCAATAAAGTACTGCTTCAGTTTGTTCAATCCATCCCGGTGCTGGGTGGAGAGGAGTTCACAGCCTCTGACAAAGAGGTCTCGGGGGTAAGCAGGATGTTTTGGGTTTTCTTTTTTTAGACAGCTGGGCAGGATCAGATGATGCAGTGGCAATTAGCTTGTAATACAAATGTCAGCAGACAGTATAGAAGGTAGGGAGGGCAGCTCATCGTGTGCATAGCAAAAAAATCTCATCTTTGGATTCAAGGAGGAAACTTTTGGTTATGGAGCTGGAGCTGCCCACCCTTCTGTTCCCCATGGGGCAGCACAGAGCTCTGATGTGGAGTCCGAATGACATTAGCCTCAGCTTCAAAACCAGGTGCTTGAGGAAATTTTAATCCCAAAGTACTGGTGGTCACTCAGGTGCAGTGTTGTATTTTAACCCTCCCAACCTGTTGCAGCACTGCAGTGGTGGTGGAGATGGCAGAAGTGCTGCAGGGCCACGTCTCCCTGTGGACACAGCGATTCCAGTGTAGGTTACCAGCACGGCAGTGTCTGGGGCAGCTGCAGCATACTGGGAAACTCTCTGGAGTGAAGACAGTCTAATAGTAAACTGCTCTAAGGAGGAAAGTGTTCGTGAGGGGCTGCGGGGATTTGTGATGCTGCCCCTCGTGTCCCTTGCCTGGCGCGCTGTGCCAAGATCCTCCTGCCAGGGGACAGGCAGTGCCGCGTTGCGCGGCTCTGGCGCTCGCTGTCTGGGATCTTGAATCATTTCTGCAAATGCTGGGTAAGCTTTGCAGCGTGTCTGAACGTGACTCTGTCCCGCGGGGTAGGTGGGGACACAAAGGGAGATTAAAGACAGTAAACCAAAGGAGCAGAAATGGGCTCTTTGTCTCCCTTCTGACTTTTATGGAGACCTGGAAACAGTTTGCTTTCCCATTTGTCTCCTATCCTAATGGTAGAGCAACAGTCTCCTCCACGTTATTTCCCAACAGTATGCTCCGTGGAGAATCTTTAGCTCTTACCTCTAAAGAGCATTGATTTTTCAGCAAAGAGATCCTTTTTCCCAGCTGTTTGTCAGGGCTCAGAGCTATAGGTGGCAACTGAAGAGAGAAGGATTTCAACAAACTAATTAACCCCTTTCCAAGTCATTCAGGGTCCATTCCCTTGGTGCTACTGATGTTGCATTCCTGCTAATTTCCCCTGGAAGGCCTAATGTAGGGGGAGCGATTAAAGGAAGCTTTTCTCAGCTGCTTTTGCGGACGGGGAAGGAGGAGGGTGGGCAGCTGCTCTCCGTGTGCTTATTGCTTTCTCCAGGTTGTGCACCCAGCCGCTGCTGGAGCTCCCTGCCGTGGGTTTCAGGCTGACGTAGGTTTGGAGCACGCCACTGAGATCGGCCGGGTCCCAGCAATGTGCAGAGCAAAGGCAGCCCCTCAGACCCCGCCAGGTACCCTCTGAATGGGGCTTTGGGTTACACCAAATGTCCACCTTCAGCTTCCCAAACAAAGGCGGGGCGTCAGGGTGGAGGGAAGGGACTTTTACAGAGCTGAGCGGGTTTTGCCATCATGGTGTCAGGAAAGGCTGGCTGCTCCTCCCAGGGTCAGCCTGGCCTCCTGCTTTCAGTTGCAAATGAAGCAAACGGCAAAGTGTTGGCAAAGAAACCTTTCTGGCCTCTGCCCTGGCCCAGAGCTGGCTCCAGCATCTTGGCCCTTCACTCACACTGATGGTGTAAGAGCTCCTGGAATCAAGGCAGGCCTGTGTCACGGTGCTCTGGAAAGAAGAACCCTGATTCCTATGGATGCTCTGAGCAGCCTTGTGCCGCTGGAGCCGAGCGGGGCTCTGGGTGGTGGGAGACGAGCAAAGGAAGGGGGGCATCGTGGGGGCATCGCTGCTCCGTGCTCATCTTCACACTGCTCCCAGCCCAAAGGGGGGATGGTGGGGACTTACAATGCTGCAGCTCCTGGGATTTGGGGTTGGGACGGCCTGTGAGCTGCAGCACAAACTCCTCGAGTCCAGACCATAAAGTACTTCGCAGGGCTGTCCCAATTGCCTGGCCTATTAGTTTTATGGAGGGGGATATTCTAAGGCTGCAGTTGATCTCTTTTTACCATGGTAATGAAAATGTAACTGTAGTGGGGAAGGAGCCTGGTGGGGAGGCAGAAGGAGCCTGTGTTTGGGGGCTGGGCGTCCCCATTCCCTGTAGACTTTCCGGGTCCCCGAGCATCTCTCCACTCCCACCATGGCCGAGCTTGGCTGGCTGCCCTGTGTGGCTGCTCTTTGGCAGGACCTTCCCCCTTGCCCTGGCGGGGGGGGGTCCTCGGGAGGAAGGAGGATGGAGCTGGGCAGCTGCACAGGCAGGGGCACAGTGCCACCCAGTGACGGTGTGTGACCTGCGAGGGGACAGCTGGGACAGCCTGCAGCGGGTTTGCTGCAAAGGTTTTGAGGCCTGGGAGCTGCAGCGAGCGCATCCCAAGGCAGCGGAGAAGCGGGGAGACTCAAGAAAGCAGCTGCGTGGCTGCTCGGTGGTTGAAGTGCAGCAGAGTCGCGGCGTGTCTGGAGAGAGGGGTTCGCGTGACTGGGCTTGTTCAGGTGCTGACAGAGGCTGAGTTCAGGGCAAGTCGAGGCTGAAGCAGCTCACGTTTGAGGAGGGACTCTGGCAGCAAAACAAAAGAAGGAGGAGGTGGTTACCCAGGCTGAGCTGCTCTCCGTGGGGAGGATGTGTCTTTGCATTGGCGAGAGGGTTCCTGGAGCAGTGTGGACAGTCCCAAGGAGATGAGGCTGTCACAAGGGCTGCCTCAGAGTTGCTCAGCCTCTGCCAGGATGGGGCTGGGCTGGACTGGAAGGGACCCTTTGTGTCAAGGTGTCTTGGATGTTAGATGAAAGCCATGTGTAGTGGCCTTCTGATGTGCACCTCAGGGTTAATTCAGGAGCTATCCTCCGTTCTGCCCAAACCCTGCCTACATTCCTCGCTGTGTTGAGCCCTGTGTCAGGTTCCCAGGCTATAACAAGCATCAACAGGCAGCTTGAATGGTGGGGGAAAAGGGAAAGGAGCCAGGTACAGTGGGGTGCAGTGTCAGCAGCTTCCAAGGTGGCTCCCTGCACCATCTCAGCAATGCCCTGACATGTTTCCAGCAGGGACCGTCTCTTGGAGGAGGCACAGACTATGGCTCTATTTTGGGTGATGACTACAGAGCCCATGGAGCATTTGGCATCAGGGAGGGGTGTTAAACAGCCTGTCCTTCTCCAGGTAGAACATCTCCTCCCTCCACTCTCCTCCATTTTCTGTAGCTGTGCTACCACTGGCCTACAGGACTGCAATGTGCTGCTGAAATCAGGGCACTGCAGCAAGGGAGGCATGAGCCCTGCACCCTGCTCTCTTGGTGGATGGAAGTCCTACATCTTTTCTACCCTGTGAAGGATGGTGCACGCTTTCTCTTCCTAGGATGTTCTCCAACGTGTCTTTATTTTTGTCTTTGTAAGTTTAGGCCAGCGTTGATGCCACAAACACCGCTGTGGGGGTCTGTAGCTACTGTTGCTGTACAGCACAAACCCTTGCTAGAAACCCAGCACCGTGTCCCCCTGGAGAGCTGTTTCCGTGCCATCACCTACTTCTGCCTTGATCAGATGCTCACTAGTGACAGTGAAGGTGGGGCACTCAGCCTTGTATGGGCAGGAGCTGCTACCAAGTACTGAAGTAACCTTTATGTTGCTGCTGGGTTACGTCCTGCAGTTTGGGATGGTTTTGGCTGGAGGTTTCCAGTTGCACTGATACTCTGCATGTGTTGGACAGAACTGTGCTAACCCTTTTGGAGCCAGTTTTAGCCTTTCCATTTCAGACCCACCCCCGCTGTGTCCCGTGTCCGGGCCAAGGTGCTGTTTCTTGAAGGGAAATGATCTTTGTTAATTTTTGGTCTAGTTCTCTGAAGTGCTGAGTAGCCACAGCTATTCTGGGTAGTGGGGCAGTGGGAGGTATTCAGGCTTTGAGGGATGTGGCTCTTGCTTACATAAAGGTGGCCAAGTTTGATGAATTACACTTCCTTTGTGCCATGCAGCGTGTTCGGCTGGATGCTCAGCGGGAAGCCAGCCCAGCACCTTGTGTGTGTCGGTCAGTGCTGCAGACTCGGAGCCAGATCACCAGCTGCCAGACCTGGAAAGAGAAAAGCTGCTTCCTTTAAAGGTCAGTCGATTAATGATATCACTGGTCACAAAATGAGGGCAAAAAAGAGACAGTCCAGGATTACAGAAAGGGATTCAGCATGCAGAAGTCCCAGTGAGAATCCCCTAAACTACCTCATAATCCAGACCAAATGGGTAAAGTGACATAAAATACATTAAAAAACCATGAGATTAGAGTCTGGATATTCACAGGGCCATTACTTCACAGTAATAAAAAATGGGCAAGTTTGATTTTTGTTTTCTTAATGACAAGTTAAAGGACAGTGACAGTGTACACTAAGACCTCTCTGGGTTTGTCACTTCTGTCAGGAGCATCCCCCAGGGTTCTCGTTGCCCAGCTTGGCTGCTGAGAGGTGATGAGTTGAACAGAAGTTGAGTGCCAAGAGATTCAAACCAGCTCCTGTGGTTCACTTATGTCACTCCCTTCTGTCCTTAGAAAACAGCATCCTCTCCTCTGACTCACCACTCCCCCATGTCAGCCAAATCTCAGGTGCAGGGGCAGCTGGGGGAAGGCAAAGCAGCATGTCCAGTGCTGCCTTTCTGCCCCCACCACCCTCTGACATGCAGGAGAGAGCTTTTCTTGCCCCAGGGCCTGGAGAGGATTCATTAGATAGCACAGGCTGGGAAACACAGTACAGTAGAGGGGTGTTCGCAGGCCCCAGGATCCATGCTTTCTCTTGTGCTTTAGGTCTTAATTTCTAGACCAAATGCAGGATTACAAGTGAAGGATTTTTCAGCTCTGACTTTCAGCTGCCCTTGTTGGAGCAGCCAGGACGCACAGAGCAGGAGCCAGTTCCCTGCGGATACCCCAGATTTAGCTCTGGTCCCGATTGTCTGGTGCGCCAGCAGCACGTTACACCAGTAACTCGTGCGGGGAGGGCTCTGGTTACAAAATGCGTGGAATGAAGCGAGCAGGTGTTGGGAAGGTTATCTGAGGAGAGCGCTGCGTTGATTCCCCCTCGCCTCTCGCTGCCCCTGCCTGCTCAGAAGCACTGTGGCCGGCACCTGCCGCAGGTGAGGTTGTGGCTGGCACACGAGGGGCCGCTGGGTTCCCCTGTTTGCTGCTGTCACCGCGCTGAGCTGGGGCAATAGCTCAGCTTTTAGCTCCCAAGGGCTGTGCCAGGCTGGAGCAGGAGCCCGCACGAGGCGCAGATGGGTCCAAGTCACAGCGGTGGGCACTGGGTTCCCAGACTGCTCTGGTGGAGGATGGCACAGCTGGAGCAGTGTGCCCCTGGCTCAGGGCGGGCACACAGCAGTCTGTGTTAAGGAGTTACTGTCATTGGTGCATCTTTGGCTGTAGGCAAGCTCTTGGGGCTCAGGTTTCGGAGCAGGAGGCTCGCTTTGGGACAGCTGTGATGGTTTCTTTGCCCGCTGCCTGCCTGTCCTTCTTGGACCCACAGCCCTGCTCCGGGAGGGCTCAGCTGTTTGCACTGGGACTGCCAGAGTTTGCAGCGTGGGGTATTAAGGTAACCTGAAATTGGAGCTGCTTTACCTTGCCACTGAGCTGTGACTTGTGGTTCAACAGCTGCTACGGGAACAGCTGTTCTGGCCTCTAAAAAAGAGAGGGAACAGTGCAAGGGACAGAAACCACTACAGTTGCTCCAAGGTGAGCCCTCCCTGCTGGTGAACACAAAGAGTTTCGCTACATTCACAATCCCCACTCTATTGCAAAACATGCAAAAAATTACAAGGAAACGTGTTCTTTTGCTGGTTTGAGTGTACTTGGGCACATTTCCCATTGCTGTGAGCTCAGACAGGCATCCCTTGGTTGAATCTAAAGAGGCATTTGTTATTGCACTGGTTTAGAAATTAAACCTTTTAATTTAACGAGTGTCACAAACTGGTAAACCCGGCTCATCCCAGCTGTCTAATGCCTAAAAATGAAGGCTTATGCTGCCTGTTGTTGGACATCGGACATCCACACCGTTCTCATCTAGTGCAATCCTGTGTGCAGGTAAGCCAGGGATAAACCCAGCTGGAGTTGCTGCTGCTTTCCCGTTACCTTTGGCTTGTTGCCAAGTAAACCCGGCTGTTGCTGGAGCTTTGGGAAGCTGCTGTGCTGGGCACTCCTGGTACAAAACCTGAGTCCCATCTGCAGCGAGGGCAGAGCTGTGCCAGCCTGGGGGAGTTAAGAGCAGTGGTCCCCACTGGAAAATGACCTGGGACGTCAGTGTAAGAGTAGAAAGCCAGGCAGAATGTGCCACAGGAAAGCAACCCAGCAACTCGCTCCTAGGTCAGGTGGTAGAAAGGGGTCATTTCTGAACACGTAATGAAATAAGGGATTATGTCTATTGTTGGGGCCTCACATCTGTATCAAGTGGTGCAGATTTACACTTGGCAACACCTGATGCATTTTGAGGCACAAATAAAGGTTCTTCTGTACAGAACAGAAATACTTGAAACTTCCCCCAAGTTAGACCTATGAAATCACTTCATCTCCCAGCACCTACCCAAAGTGTATGCAGGTGCTGCAGTTCAGTGTCAGAGAAGTCTGGGTGTTACCAGAAGGAACTGAGCCCAGGCCCCTGTCTGATGCCGTTGCCCCCGCATTAGCAGCAGAGCGCGGCACCTACGCGCCTTTGTGCCATTCCGCTGTGCGCATCGCACCGCGGACGGGGTGGCACCCGTGGCTGTAACTTGAGTTTGTGGGAAGCAGATGGCTGGTAAAGCAGGGGACGCTTAGGGTTGCTACATGAGCAGCACAGCAGCTACTGAAGATGTCACGAGCAGCAGCTGCAGCGAAGGGCTGGCACGCCAGCTCTTGCTGGAAAGCTAGAGGTGTACAGAGTAGTTCGAAGTGCGTGCACTGTACCTGTCCTGTTTGCACAGCTGACACGCTCCGGTTTCTCTGAAATGCTGAATATTTGATGATAAGACACTATGCAGAGTTGGCTATAAATGTTTATTAACATCGCACAGAAATCTGTACTCCAGAGCAGACAAACACCAGGCTGTGAACATACCTACAGAGTCCAGGGAAACAACTCGCGCTGTGTAGACTTCTCCTTCGCGGCAGCTGAGTGTCTGATGTTCCTCGGAAGCTTTTCTCCTACGTACGATCACCTCAACTCTCAGCACATTGTTAATGATTAAACTGGATGATCCAAAATACGAAAACCCCTTAAGTTCTGGTTAGTGCTATTCTCAATCTGGAGTGACTGTAAAAAGGCAGAAGGGGACCTGCTGTTTCTGACTTGCAAACACAAAGGTTTATGACACATTACGCTGACACCTTTCAGCAGGGGCTAGAATGGCAGTACCTGCTCAGGCTACCCCTTACTCACTCAAACAGTAGTAAGCTAAATTCAAACTGTATGCATAGACCAGTCATTGTTACAAGCACAGTAAAATAAGGTCATGGTTTCCACAGAGCTGTAAAAGCCTCAGCGAAAGAGCAGCGTCAAACACAGTGACAGGAAGAGCACCAAAGCGTCGGGTGTGAGGGCAGAGGCGACAGCGGTAACCTGGATAACCAGAGATGCATCTTTTTCAGGTGACCCTCCAGAGCACAGCAGTGTAGTCTGAGGAGAGGCACAAGGATGGAACAGGAGAGGATCATTCAGCCTGGCAACAGCATTTCCTCCTGTTCAGTTCTTCCTGTGATTCTGGAAGCCTTCAGCTGGCACTCTGATTGACCCGCAAAACGGGGCGGCACAATGGCAGAGTAAGGACTTAGATACTCTGCTAATACCATTGAGGTTTTACAACTAAAGACAACAAAAATAATGCTGTAAGTCGAGGCAAGTTTTATTTAGACTGTACAAACAGGGCACTGGGAAAAAAAAACAGTGGCTTGATGTTGGGACCAGTTCTATGAAATCAGTGGAGTAAGAAATTAAAAAGGCACTAATCTTAAGAAAAGACACTCCATATATTCTAAGAATATAATTCATTTAATACTGTTAATTTTATAGCACAAAAAATAAAACAAGCTATGATCCCCAAAATAAACTTTGAAAGCTTACACTTAATATTATTGCCTGAAGATCATGGTCTTTAAATTACATATTGTGTTTTAAAGTTTACACAGTGAAGACTGTCTCAAATACAAGGCCACCTTTCCCACTGTAACTGTATCCTTGTCCCAAAACACACTTTCATTTAACACAGGTAAACAGAAGAGGACAGCTATACAAGAATGCACTCACTGGTCCCCAAAGGCAGTCTCTTTTAGGCAGGTCTCACTTTCAAATGCAGCTATTGAGGAAAATGCTTGAAAACTCGACTAGAAAACAAAGGCAGCCCACTCGTTCCCAGGATGTTAATACAATATAAAAAATTACTTTACAGGCACGTGAAATGGCACAAAGAATGCTGTTTTTCCCTTTACAAAAATAATGCTCAGGCTCTTCAGAGCCCCAACCCAAACAGGATATTCCCTTTTGTTTATTCTTTCCTAATTTGTAAACAATCATGAATTAAATTAGCGCTTCTCCAGTGATGGACACTGATTAAAACAGTTTTCATTGAAACGTTCAGACTGGTCAGAGGCTTCAATGTCTATATACACATGTACACAAGAGGAGGAAGGCCAGCAGTAAGCCTTTTGGGATCGTTAACTATTGCGGCACCAGGTAATTAAACCAGCTCCTAGTTCAAAAGCAAGAACAACTTTAATGGTGCATGGATTGAAGCCAACACTTGCAGGCTCTCATGCATCATAGTAAGTACACCTTACACGCCCCAGGAACATACACACTGAGAGGTTATCACATTTAAGAGGCTTCATAAAGCAACAGACAGCACACATGTAAGCAAGCAACAAGCAACTGAGAATCCAGAGTCCTTCAAAGAGAAACACAAACTGATCAAATACAGTCTTTATATGAAAATACTTGTCTTACAGTAAAATAGCAAAGACATGTTGTGGAGCAAGGTCACAGTCAGCTTGGGCTGGTCAGTATGCTACATTGAAACCACGTTTAACATACCTGAACCACATCGCTGCTACTCAGAGAAACACTGTTCATCCACGCTCTAAAACCAGGTTCACAGAAATGTCAGAATTCTTGTCTTTTCATCAGATGCCACTACACACAAATTTTGCATAGTTTTGAAGGTAAAATACTTTGCTTTCTGCAGTATCGGAACGTAATTAAACCTAAACCAATGCTTGTGTTCAAAGGGTGTACCTTATTCAATGAGAGCGTGAGTCAAGACGTTTATTTCAGTGGAAAACAAAAAAAATGCAGGTTAAAAGCTGTGTTCATATTGCAAATCTCACAGTATTTATTTACCATGCAAAGGAAGAATTCCACAATCAGTCTTCTGAAGAGCTGCCTGTAACCAGGTCAGGTCTGAAATAAGATTTCTCTGCAGCAGACTGAGTTTAGTGCAGTTTCTGTATTGAAAAGATGACTTTCAGTAGTACAATCTGTGTAGTGAGCTTCCAGGTACAGCTGGGGCGCAGCGGACGCATGACCTCCTTTAGTTCAGAGAGCTGCATAGCTTTTCTTTGCAAGACAAAACGTCAATGCCTATTGTCAAGAATTACAGCACCAAACACTTCAGTCAATGCTACTCTACTTCACAGTTAATTTGGTAATAAAATGCTCTACAAGAACTTCTAGACTGTCAGCCACTTGATCAGTACTACAGAAAACAGCTACTAGATGAATGGAGAGACTTTCACAAACCCCGGCATTTTGGCTGTCTTGTTGCAGGTGCCATTTCTGCATTTCTTCAGTGCCTTCCGTCAAAGATCTCACGGCACTTTTCCCGTGAGCTAAGAGCAACGTGCTTTTATTAGGACCAAGCAACACAAATCAACAAGAAAGCATGCTGGAACTTAAGACAACAACTTTTATATCATGTGGCATTTGTAAGAACTGGTGAGATTCTGCAGGTGTCTGAAGTTTCTCATTTTGCTACAATTGACAGCCTTCAAAAGCTGAAAAATGGAGGCTGCCGTTTTCCTGTCAGCTTCTGCAACAGACATTTTTCTTTAACCAGGCTGTCTGAAAAGGGAAGTTTTTGTAGTTGTAGTCTTCGCGCTCATGTATTTTGGTAATTCAGTGTTCCATCAGTTTTAAAAGAGCATTCCAGTTCACCTACAAAACACATTTAAAGGTGGTGGCACGGGGTACCACTGCGCCTAAGCTTTCATATCCTGTACGCAGGCTAAAGACTTAACCTGTATGGTATGAATTGTACTTATTTAGTTGCAGCCATATAGTTCCCTACTATAAGTACAATTACAGCAGTATAGCTTAAATACAGAAAAAGGGAAAGAAGCTATACTGATCACAGAGACCCTGGTAGCCTCCTCCAGCCTGAGTGTTAATTTATCACAGGGGGGAACCCAGGCAACTGACTCCAATTAACCATTTTCTAGAGGATGCTGGGAGGGGGTGGGATCTGGGGCATATATAAACCAGAGCCAACTCAGGTGGAAGGGTAAAAGAAGATGGCAGCATGCAGAGGATTTGGGATGCAAGCAAGGAAATAAGAGAGAAGAAAAAAAAGATGATGAAAGCAGCTCTGGAAAAGAAGCACAGCAAAAGGGAGACACCGTAGAAAAAAGGTACTGTGTTTGAAAAAGAGCTTTCTTTCAGCAAGCTGGGGCTGGCATAGCTAGGAAACTTTGGAGAGATAAGGGAGCCTGCAGAGAAATGGGTATAAAAAGTTTATATTTAAATAAGATGATTCTATCGGTATTTACCAAGTTCTGTCCCACTCCTTTCCTACCTCTCCACACCATGGCTATCTGATCAATCTGTCTACCAAGTAACAAGCACTTGGAGACAAGCACTTCTGTGCTAGTAAAACTACTCTTTCCACACTGCAGAAGAGCTGTATGTAGACCAGGCCAAAGCATTTCCCTTTAAAGCTCACTTTCTACAGTTAGTGCTCGCAAAAATCAACAGAAACGCGTGAATTATGTCAAAAGCAGGTTGCAAGTATCAACCCCTCCTAAATTTCCTTATAAATAAATGCCTCAGCTTCAATGCAGCTCAATCAATGGTTATTTGCATTTAACACACACTGTTTCATGAAGGTCAACAACAAGCTTAAGAGTTAACAGAAAAGAGCAGCTTCTAATACAACTGCTTAGAATACACAAGCTTCAATTATTGTCCTTTAAAGAGACCATCATTTTAAATGTACTACCTTAGGACAGGTTATCTTAAAACTAAGTCTTCAGTCCTAAAATTGCATTTTTGTTGTTGCTTTTTCTTGGACAGTAATGCACAAGTTGCATGTTTGATCTAAGATTAGGGCTCTTCCTATTGAGCAAGCCAGAAAAAAGTCCATGGAAGTCTCAACAGGAAAGGCTTTCTTCCCGTATTTCTCTGCTATATACTGGTTCAGTCTTCTCCAGCTTAAGGCCCAATAGAGTTTTAAAAGTGAAACTAAATTCTGGATGACACAACTATGGTATGAAGGTCAGACAGTCACTTCAGTTGTATGTATTCCAAATGTATATTAAAAGAACCGTCAAACTGCAGCAAGCTGGAAAATGGGCAATGCTAGCAATGTGCCATTAAGTCATCATCCCACCTCAAACAACGCTAATGAGAGCCAGGAAAATGAAGCAGCAGTGTAAATCGGGCAGAGGGAATCATTCATTCTCATCTGGGTTTTGAGGGTCAAATATTTTGACATGAGTGAATGGGAAGAGCCCTTTCCGCCCGTTGACTTCTCCTTCCCATTGCCCGTTTATGTTCATCCTTATAACCTTCACAACATCTCCAACCTGCGTAATAAAAAAAAAAAATAAATCATCACACATGGGAATCTCACCTCTTACAGGAAAGCAAATCAAAAGATAAGGAACAACAAATACAAGGCCGTTGCAGGGAACAGAAAAACCACCCCCTTTTTGGCATAAGGTTCAATTGAAAAGTTACTTTTAATTAACCAAAATACCAGTATTTTGCTGCTAGATGTGATAATGCTGTCTGCACTCTTTTTTTCAAACTCTTAACTGAATGTGTATCTACATATTCAGACAAATTGCTGAACTATACCTTTTCTTGGAGGAAAGCTTACAACTTCACTCAACAGTGTATTGAGCTTAGATCCAGAGTAACATCCCTAAAGCTACCAGCAGTAATGAGACGCACCATTCAGTCAAAAGAGCACAGTACTCAGGATTTGATTTAGCATTAGCTGGCGTATGTTAAAGAAAATGTAGTTTTACAGAGATTCCTGTGACAAAGAAACCACTACATGAATTTCTAGTTCCGATGATCACAGTCCAAGAAGCTTCTACAGCCTCTAAAATAATGGTACACTTACAAAGCAGGCAAAAACAACTGTCATTTTTTTTTATTAGATGTACAGATTCTAGCTTTACTTTTTGTTTTCACCTCTACTTCACGCCAAACAGTTTGAAACAGGAACGATGACACATCAGGCCTTTCCTACCATAACTATGTCTCTTCCTATTTGATGGTAAAGGACGAGAAAAGCTAAATTATGATCAAGCAAGAAACACCAGCCCAGATGATGGTAAACTGTACTCCTCTCATTGCTTAATGCCTGTATCTCATCTGGATTGAGTTCATTTACAAAGCAAAACATGCAATGTCAGTAGTGTTTCAGACTAGACTAAATAGTCCTTTCTCCCTTAATTGCTTCACAACAGCTGAACATGTACTCTGCTGCAGCAGCTCTTCATTTTACACCTCCCTTCCTGTTTACTTCATTTACTGCGGTAACCATAGTTAATCTTAGAAAAGTGACATTAGCAACTAATAACTAATTTCACAAAAAGTAGAACCAGCCTATGACCAATGTCGAACAGTTCATAGGTTTCTTCCCTAAACTAGGTCCAAGCTCTCTGTAGTTGAGTCTCAGCTTACCAAGGTACTTCTGTGAAATCAACAGCTAGTTAACTTTGATCATCTGATTTAAGAAAAACTAGATTTTAGTCCTCACAGAGTATGTACAACAGTTTATCTGCATCATCTAGATAGCATTGAAATTTACAACTGATGCAGATAGCTTAAGGACCATGCTGAAGGGCCTTAGGTTAGAACTTTCCAGGCAAGACCTGTATGTTTTCTGTGAAAGAAAGAAACGGTGAGTTTACAAAATAGCGTGCATGTCACTAGATGATCTGAAGCCTATTTAAAACAGTTACCATTACCCCAATAGATATTTTTTGAAGATCACTCAGATGCAAGAACCCTTATGTAAAGTTTAAGATACTATAATAACTCAGTGTGGAATCTCTTAAAATATTTCTCCAACTGTAAAATTCTTTTTGGAGATTTAAGCTTTGTGTTGCATATTAGAGTGAAATTGGATGTTTAAGCAAAATGTGTTGCTTCCCTCCTACTTTTTCTCCACTACTTGTAGGGTTGTCCATGCCCTGTCTGCTCCCCCTCTAAGTTCCTGGGATATAACTGAGGCCATATTGCTTTCTGAGATCTTTACTTACACTGTTCCTAAACTAAAACATGAAACCAACATCTACTCTTTAGGTATACGCTGCCCATGAGAGCACAAACAGCAGTCATTCGACTGGTTTCATCCCTTCACATAGACTACTGCAGCGTGCTTCAATTGTGTGTTTGCTAAAAAGCACAGTTTGTCAGAGTTTTCACTGAATAGAAAGGCTAGAGAAAGCTTTAAATAGTAACAAGATGACCTAAACAGGAACCTAAAAAATGTCTCTTTAGGAAAAGCCTGATAACATCTATAAATACTCTGTTACATTGCTAAATTTGAATAACCCTTAAAGACAGATCCAATTTCTGAGTTAGACCCAAAAGAAGGAAGATGTGGCCAACATCACAGCAGTTATAAACCTAATAAGAAACTGCATTTGCACCACGCTGCAACTAGTTTTATTAATGGGGAGAAAAAATAATCTGTAGTATGCTGAATCAAAAATACGGACTTGCATTTTCTGAGTATGACAATTGAATTCTGCTCATGCTGCAGAGATCATTATTAATTTTGAAGCTCTGGGAAAAGATATCCTTCAAATTTGACTCGGTTATTTCTACAACACGAGTAAGTTTGTAAGTCTTGCTTCAGCTGAGTGGGAAAAAATATTTACAATATAAGTCTATGGCGATGCAACAAACTGCCATGGAGGTTAACAATGGAAAATGTTCCTTAGACTGCTGGGGGGGCAAAATTTCTACAAATCAGCATCTGCCATTAGAGTGACAGTTGACAAAGGCTACTCAAAAAATACTCCCATATGTCAAGAACTACTGGAACAGTAAATTGATTTGCAATAACTATATTATTTTTGAAAGTGGCTTGTTTGTTTTTTAATGAAAGCTGCTGAATCTCCTCTTGTGCCATATTATTTAAAAAATGCAGCTCCCCTGAGAATATTAAATGAAACAGCGTGTTGAAACAAGACCTTTGGAGAAGGAAACTTGATGTTATGATAGACTAATTCACAGAAGTGATGCTGAAGATCTCCATTTTGACAATATTAGAAGAATCTGGTCAAGTAGTCCCTCTTGCTAGTATTTCCCAAAGTATTAACTAAAAGCAGTATTTGGTAAATGCTTTTAAAAGAAAAAAATAATAAAAATGTAATCATAAAAAATAAAAGATATTATAAATGCTTTTTAAAGGATTTATAATATGGTCAGATGAGGTGTGATCTACTAAAATTATTTAGCACACTACTTCTTTTCAGAGAATGTTTTAAGCTGGTCAGAAGGATTGTCTTATGATTAGGCACAGGACAAAGTCAGGAGACCTGGTTCTATTCTCATCTTTGCCACAGACTTCCTGTATGACTCTGGACAGCTCATGTCCCTTATGTATAAATTAAGATAATGTTTCTGTAGCCTCAGTACCTCTCAGATAAGTTAATTCACTTGTAAAGCATGCCAGCATCCCTGGATGGAAGCATCAACTGCTGAAATGAGTAATACTTCTGAAATGCAGCCATTTGGTTCCACCCAAATGATAAAAATCAAAACATATTTTAGATAGCATCCTTTCATTATGTCCCTGTTAGAGCATGAATTCAAAGCCCTGGGGAAACACAAGCTGTGGAACATGCCAGTCAGAAGGGTTACTTCACTCATCTAGACTCTTCCATACCTGTCTGCCATCTGAAGCTGATTCATACACTGCAAAAGGTTTCCTGCGTGCCATTTTAGTCACACAGTCGACCAATTCAGCATCTTTTACAGATATTCCAACAACTGTATGTTAACAGTTCTATGGTTGACAGAGTTCTGTAATCTAAGTTTAAGGAGATAATGCATTAAAACTGTAACTTATCATTTCAGTCCACTGGGTTGATAGCTGTAGAAAACACACAGCTCTCTGGAATTTATGGGGTGTTGAATTTCAGTCATTATCCAAATTAGTGTCACAAGTGACCTTTTTTGGTAACACTAGCATTAGTATGAAAACTGAAACAATTGCTCAGACCAGCTGCCTGTTCTAGAGAAGAGTAAACAAAGCTCAACACTAAGAAATGTCTTGATATCCCATTGTGCCCAAAAGGTATAAAGCTGAACAACGTAAAAGGTACTGCAGACAGGATAAAGTGAAACTGAAGTAGCTGGTGCTTTACGTAATTAGAAGAGTCAAGAAACCATCAGGCTGGCAGCACAGACTAATTTATACTTCACTTCTGATGTTGTGTGCCAGAATTAACAGTCGATGTCCAAACCAGAGAATTGAATAGTTCAAAGACCTTCAACCATTCTTGAGACATGAAAGCAGCTCAAAGGGCAGCACGGAAATGTTTAAGTCCTACATGTAATTAATCTAGTTTCATTCAGGAACAAAGTAAACCAATAGAAGTTTGCATTTCAAATATAGATATGACAGTTGCCAGAGTTGGGGTAGCAGCACCACCACAGATAAAGTACTGCTTTTCATTAAATGATGGTAGCCTGTCTCCAGCCAATTAAGCCATGATTGTACAGAAATTGGAGAGCTCAGAACTCCCACAGACCATCATTTTTGAGCCACACTGAATCTCACTGTAGCACAAGATCTTGTCTAGGTTATCCATGTCGCTTTCAGTTTCATCTGAAAACAAACCTTGAGGGTAAATGTATATTAAATTGTGAGGCACTCGGCACTATCATGATGGGAGCCATCAAGAACTTGAACTGAACAAGGAAATTACAAAGATTTAAGACTGCACGCAGAATCTCTGAATTGTCAGTTGTATTTTCAAAGGTGGCATAATGAAAAGTTGGTCCATGTCAGCACACAGAGGAATCCTGCTGCCAATGTCACTTTCAATTTGATAGTTATCAGAACTAAAGCTCTCCAACACTTCACACTATGCACGCATAGGCTCGATGTTTTGCTAGCCCTTGTGCATTAGATGTGTTTGAATGTTTAACGCAGAGATACTAAGATCACTTGGCTTAAGAACAATGCTTGTTGTCTAGTGAAAGAAGTAGCCTAATTCACTAATTAAAAAAGTTCTTCTAGCACATTTTGGCCTACTTGTTTCAACTTTCCTTTGAAGAGGGGAAAAAAAGTTAACTGTAACCTAATTGTCACAAGCTCAAGAGAAATACTGTAAGTCAGTTATATAATTATGGTGAATGGATATTTATTTCACCAGACCTTTCAGTGACAGGTTAACTCTGTACTAGCAAACATATGTTTGATATATCATGAACAACTAAGCTACTTAATACTATATATATGTGTGTGTGTGCATGTGTGTATATACACACACATATATATATATACACACACACACTATGCTGGCACAGGTCTGGAAAAATCCATCATTAGTATAAAAATTTGCTATAAAAATACAGTGAAGCTTTTGTTTGAAAAAAGATCTCCAGATTCCCTAACACTGATGTTATATCTAGAGATGAACTCTAGGACTACTACTGCCTTCAAAATGGTCTATAGCACTTATTACAGTGTTTGGAATATTTTTAAGAGCCATTTTCGTAAATATGTGGCATGTGTAAGTCTAGTGGATGCTGCTGGTCCCCCACGGTCTGGTTCCTTATATCATTTCATTCCACTTTAAAAGTGAATTTGGGATTTGTTGTTCATATCCTGAGTCAACCTTCAAACAGTTTTTAAGGGAGTTATTCACCACTAGTTTACCTACTGAGTTTGCTGGAAACACAGAACTTTGTTGTGTAGAAGTTAGTGATCAATCAATTACTTTGGATACAAACAAGAAATACTCCGTTACCAAGAGATAAGCTTCTTTAAGGTAAAATGTACCAGGTGTTAGTCTACTGGGCACTTCATACATGTTACATGCTGGTTAAAGCATGCCAGTTTAAAACATACAGTGCATAACCCCGTAATGTAGAGTTCTAGTCCCAATAAAGACAGCACACTGCATCCCTGTCCTTCATATTCCTTCCTCTAGAGTACCAGAAAGGAAGGAAATTACTTCTTTGCTAAAAGCACACAAGGAAAGAAACAGATCTGGGTTGTTGATTTGGTGGTGGTGGTTGGTTTTGGGGGTTTTGTTGTGTTATGGTTGGTTGGTTGTGAGTTATTGTTCTTTAATGCAGGATCCATGAAAATAACACACGCATTAGTACCAAAGTTAGTTGTAGTGAGAAACTGCAAACTTCAATCATTTAATTAAAAACATTACATCTGATGTTCCAAGGTAACTAACTCAACTGACATGAGTATATGTAAATCTTAGAAATACATATAATTTTTCGTAGGCTTTACTAATTGTTCACTGGTGCAGGGAGATGCCTGAAGTTACACATGTAACAACTGTACACTTCGAGATAGTAGCTATACTATTATTTTAGCCTACAAACAGGTGACTATTTAATTTTATTTTAGAGACTAAAAGCACAGCATTTGCAGTAGGACCAAGTCAACATTTAGACATTAGTCACCTCAATAATACTAATACGAATGCTAAATACTTTTAGCCCTGCAAGGTCTAAATTCTAATAAATGCCCTATTAACTAGTATCCTTACAGGAACAACATTGTAGTTGCCCTTAAACTGTCATACTTTAAATGCTATTTAAAAGTTACACTACTTACATTCCATCATTATCCAGACAGACAGATCTTGTTTCAGATTGTCTGTAAACAGGCTGTGAATCTTTATCTTTTCTGAAAGAAAACTTCTGACAGCTTATGTAAACAATAGTGTGCCATAGAAAAACTGGACTTAAAAGCAGACACCTTGGCCCATTTTCAAGTTGAACCCAGAAGGACATCCGTCCACTTAAAAGGAAGTCAAGCGGATTACTACGCAATAGCTTTATTTACTCCAGATTGTATTCTCTTCCTTTTAATTACTGTCTGTGTGCTCACCACACAAAGCTAGAGCCAGAAAACAGGTATTTTGCTCTCATTGTTTTATCAGTTTAAATGAGATGACACAGTCAAGCACTGTATAATTATATTAACAAGATGTTCTACCTGTACAAGCTTTACTGTGATTTAGAGTACACCTATACTAAGGTGGACTACTGTCATATACTATTATTCTGAAAGAAAACCATTAACTTACTTCCCCAAAACATTCCCATAACCTGTTCTTTCTCTCCCACTAGCTACTTTCAGTGCTCTTACAAAACAGAGGCTTCACATCATCCAGATTATTTAGAAATACATCATCAGGGCCCAGGAGGTGTTAGGCAATCTGAAGGAAGATAATGAAAAGAAGTTCTTTTTTTATTTTCTTTAAGAGCAGTACATGTGACAAAAAAAAATATTGCTATAATGAGGTTGCCAAAGTTCCCTGTGCATGGACAGATACAGAGAAGCTGTTATCACTGATTTTAATGAAAATGTAGATCAGTTCCCAGAATTCTGCTTTTGAAGCCTCTTGAGAAGCCAGAGTGTGGCAAAGGTGTACTTGCAAAGAAAACAGACCACACAGGAAGACAAAAATCTGCCAGTAGTGGGAGACATAAAGACATGAGGCAATAAGCGATTAGAATTCAGTGGAAGAGAAGAATGTCTCAAACAGAACTTCAGCAATTTGACAGTTCAAAACAATTCAAACCTACACATTGGTCAGAGAATTAATCCTACTGGTATACTAGAGCACTTAAAGTGACGGATTAACTAGGTCACCGAAGAGCAAGTCAGAAATATCTATTTGTGATGGCCATCCTTCAAAGGGGTTCTGCTACCCTGCAGCAAAACAAGTTCCCTGAAGTAATTCCATGACATGTTGATAACATAACAAAATCAATCACTTGCCTTGCTTTGTTTTAAGAAGCATGAGTAGTTTTGGCAGGAATCTTCTGTACAGTGCAGTTGGCAGTGAATTTACGCTTTGCTCTATGATAATTTTCACACACCGTGCACAAATAACAAGCTGCTAGGTTTCATAATACTCAAGGAAAATCCAGTGAGAGGTATTTAACTTTTAACCACCCACAGTAATCACCGGTAGAGGTTTTACAAATACAGGAGGAAACACTTAGGACAACTCTTATGAATAACTATTATGAGTAATATGAAGTCACAAATATAACCTTTCAAATTTCAGTCAAAAGTATCAGCTATAGGTAACAGCTTTACATGCAAAGTAATTGAGTAAAAGCAACAGGAAAAGTTCAAAAGTATTTTCAAAACCACTATTATTTTACTTGCTAAAATGCTGTTGCCTCCTTTGCTTGTTTCCTTGCGTTTGCTCCTTGAAGTATTGTAGCACATTCAAATTTTCATCTTTGAGACCAGCACCTTTTTCAGGTGAGACATTTCTGAACTCCAGGTTAACTAGCCTTCAGTATAATCTAAATGGAAAAGTAACACTCCCAGTGTTATGGATATAGCTTTAAAAACTTCTTCCAATCCATCATTTATGCCAGTTAAACTAGAATTGTAACACGATTTTTTTTCCATTTAAAGAATAAAGCTATAAAGACTTAAAAGATATCCCTAATAAAAATAAAATTAAAACACGCTTTACAAGCACAGGAACTTATTAAAGGTTCAATGCAAGTTTAGAGGCTACACTACAGCCTTCCATCTTGCCCTCAGTTTAGGTCTCATACTATAGCTAAGGATCAGAAACCCTGTGTTTATCAGCAGCCCTTACCTTTCTCTGAAGGATGGTACTACCAGTTTTCAAACTGGAATACTGCCATGATTAATGAAACATCTCTTGCCTTCCCCAAGATTAAATGGAGAAGCAAAGTCATCCTCTCACCAGGACTTATTTCCACAGCAGGATGCATATGCTGCATTACCCTTGTAACATATTTGCACTGTTGAACAGGCAAGAAGAGAGGGTAAATACAGGTCCTGAAGTAACTTGGTCAACTTTTCTCAAAGGAAGTGGTATAGATGAAGCAATTTTTGTAGATCTTTCTTCAGAACGTAACCTAACTACAGTCCCTCAACACAGATAAACAGACCCCACATGAAGTCATCCATGCCACCTCTGCCACAGTTTTTAGTTTCTTACTTTACAAAGCAATTGAAGACCTTAAAACTTGAGAGGAAAAACTTACCTCTAATGCCAGCGCTGTCTTGTCATAAGCACAGGGTACTCTCTTTTGGATAGCTTTGGCATAGACTGGTCCATTCTGTGTTGATGGCAGAGGATTTATCACTGCTCCAGGTGTATTGGATACTGAGGGAAGAGGACTCGCGGTTTGAGGCTGAGCATAAGCATGGGCAGGTTCTGGAATACCGTAACTGTTGGAATTCCTGTTTCCATGCTTCCCAATAGAAGATCTGACTAGCTTTTCTACGTAAGGAACAGGAATCATCCCAACCCGACCATCCTTGTTTCTGGCACTCCACCACTGTTCTTCTGGCTTCTCTACAATCGCCAGTATCTCGCCCTTTTTAAATGGAAGATCCTCAGCATCATTGCCAGGGAAGTCATAGAGAGTCCGAACATACTCCGCATTTTCTTCTGCAGTGGACAGAGCAGGGGCAGATCCAGATCCCATTGGTGGACTTGGATACCTAAGTTTAAAGAAAATTTGGTGTAAGTGATAGCTATTGTTTTGTATTTCCAGTAACAAAGCTAAGTACAAGTTTTACAGTAGGAACACCAATTAGAGGATAATTACTTATTCAACTTTGTCACAAGTATTGACTTGGTAGCACGGTGAAGCATTCCACGAGTAACTCACACTCTCAAGTAATTACTGAAATACCCAAATTAGCTTCCCCAGAAACCCAATAAAAATCTATCATGGATGCAGAAAACTGGGAGAAATAATGCAAAATCTTCATCCACCTGTACTGGGTTGTTGTGAGGATCTTAGGGTAGAATCAAATTAATTCTGTAGCTTAAGTTACAAGAGTTATGACACATAAAAACAAACTAAAATTATTTAGGTGATTTGGGGTGGAGAGGCTCTTGGACAGCTAAATAATCCTCTCCAGCTGTTCACGTCTACATTTTAAACTTCAACATTCAATTCCAAAAAATTCACTAACTCTGAAGGCTAGAGTTAAGGTAGCATGGTGAAAAAAGGTAACAAAAGTAAGAGGAAGGCATGATAAACACAGTTTTCTAACTCAAAACTAGAAGTCCAACATTGTTTTTCTGATTGGTAGTACAGCATCTAACTGAATTCTACTACTTACATGCAGAATTCTGGGGACAGCTAGTCACATTTATACTGAAAATTCCTTTAAGGAAAGATAGGCAGATCCTTTGTTTTTAAGAGACAACACTTTTCCCCTCTTTTCTAGACAGTAAGATAAAAATAAGATTAGGGAGGTTAATTCTACAACTTAACTCTCAGAGAGTTGTTAAAATATAACAGAAAAAATAATAGCTTCAAAGTACTTATCTTTACAGCATATTTAAATACCTAGTAACCTAAAAGTGACATCTTCATAAAAGACAGTATGAAATATTTGCATCCACTGCTAAGAATAGACTAAGAAAGGAAAAGGCTAACTACCTAGAAGTATTCCTTTGCCTATTAACTATAACATTACCTTTAATTTATTCTTGTCGTTGTTTATTACTACACCCATCATCTATCCAATACAGTCACTTCATTGTCTGTGATATGACTGTTCATCAAATTAGACTATTTTCACTGCAATCTATTTTTACCATAAATTTTATACATTTTATTCAAAGGAGCTGTCAGAAATCTTAACGTATATAGGCCACAGCAAATATTTATTGTTTAAGCTATGACAGCAAGAGTGCATGCCATTAGCCTACTTCAATTCTCTTTTGCTACTTGTAAAATAAGCTGGAAGTCAAATCCCTGTGATTTGTGCAAGATATGCCAGAAGCCCTAAACAGCTACATGCTTCTTTAAGACACCCTGCTGCAGCCAAAGCCCGAGGGAGCCCGGGAACCCCTTAGAGAGCAGTCACCACCCTGCCATAAGCAAGAGCTCAGGAACATCTGCAGTGATGGTCAGAGATCACTATCGTAAACAAAAAATAGAAAGCTTAAAACAGCCAGTTTTCAACTGGTTTACAAGTTTAAAATATCATCTCTAAGAGCTAGAAGTGTTGTATAGCTGTATACAACAAACTACTTAATCACACCATGAAAACCACTTCTTCATGCTGTACAGTATGAAATTAAAAGAATCAACAGTGTTCAAAAGCTCAAGCACCTGAGTGTAATGTTCCCCTGGAAATGCCACAAACAAGAACTGGCAATAACAGTTCTGAAACACATTCCTGTCCACCCCTATTCTAAATCTAGTCCGTTAACTAAAAATAAATAAAAATAGAATCTGTAAATGCTATCTCTCAGCCTCCCTCTTGCAGCAGAAACTTTCCCTCAAACAGAATTTCAAACCATCAACCATATCATTGATTTTTCTAAAAGTTTCAAACAAAAATCATGCCAAGGGAGACCACCCAGTCGATTCCATTTGTTGGTTATGAAAAAGCTTGTCAGTTCACAGTAGGCTAGGCCCCATCCATCTCTGGATGCTGAGATAACATGTAATCAAAACCTTGAAAATAATGTTCATAAAACTCCTAACAAATACCAAGTGATCAGGTGGAATCAGCAAAGTTTTCCAGTGTTTTGAGAAAGCCAAGTCTGTCATTGCCACAAATGTTTAAGAACAGGGTTTTTTTGCATCTGGAAAGGCAGAATAGTATCCAGGTTAAGGAGAACAGAGATAAGCAGAGATTGCTTCAGTGTCAGCTTTTTTCCTCCTAACTATCCACAAGTTGAAGCATGCATGTAACACCGGGCAGCTCCACTCAGGTGTTTCTACAATGGTGAAAGTGAATTTATTTTTTTTTTTAACCTACACCTCTCTAGCCACAGCACAATCACTACCCAGAGGACTCCTCAGCAACTTTGAGTTCCTGAAGCTGGTGTTTTCTGTCACATCCCTCCCAACACCTGTGAGCTTTACAGAAAGACTTTTATTTTAAACACTTTTCAACTCGACAAGCTCCTGTCAACCTTTGACAAGCTGTCATTGATAATCAGCCTACACCAAGGTTAAATTGTGACTGTAAACACTGAAGCTATTCTACCCCCCCCAAGAACTTGCTAATCTGCAAATCATTTAAAGATTTTAACTGTAGAAGTGAACCAATCTGAATTTCTGGCTTTAACGTGTCACTACTTTTCTAGCTTTTATTTCAGCTCATTCTATCCAGGAAGCCCAAAAGCTTTGAAATAAGATAGTGGGAAAGCCTTTATCAATTAAAAATAAGGATTACGTTCTAGAGTTATTGATAAGCAGTTTACTGATGCAAGTTGCAGGTTATGTCCGATACTGGGAACAGACAAAGAATGAGCTCATAGACAAGTCACATTTTTCCATCCTTCTAGAATAGCATTTTTCAGTGTACTGCAGGGAGTATGAAGATGGAGGTGAACAGTGCCACAACCAAAGTGTAAGAAATACATGTTTTACATCTTGTGGGGGGTGGAAATGCAACTCCAGAAGTTTGGAAAATGCTGTCCTAGAATGTATTAAAGCTGACTTAACAGGGTGAAGCAGACTAATCACATAAAGGCTTGTTCTATTGTAGTCAGTGTGGATACAGGGGCAGACAGCAATTTAAGCTCAGAGGCTGTACTTCAATCACTGAGAAGACTTGTGAAACAGCTTCTCAACCACCCTAGGAATGGAAGGACAATACCAGTAGCAAAGGTTGATACAAAGAATGACCACACCCTCTTGCAAGGCAATTAGAGGCAGTGGTAGAGATGTACATGGTATCCTTACCAATGCCTACATGCACTGTAAGGACAGGCCCTGTGCGTTATAGGGATGATTTGACTGAAAGAGCAACCTGTAATGGTTACTGAGATCCAGAGTGCCAAGAAGGACCATTGTTAGAAACAGTTTCAAACGAGAACTGTAAACAGATGTTTTCTTTGTATACATAGCTTGGCCCTACATCCCATCTTGAGATTCTAGAGCTACCAGGCTGGACTAAGGCATCCCCATTCCTTGCACCCTCTCAAGCAAAGATAGCAGTGGGTGGGGCGAAGGGAGGGTGACACTCACCTGGGCGCAGGCTCGATGAGGGTGGTGGTGTCCAGGTAGTGGATCTTGTAGAACTCCAGCAGGGCGGGAAGGTGCTCGAACTCCTGGTCGCCGATCTTAAAGCGGCGGTTGGGCAAGGAGTTGATGATGTAGTGGGAAACCCGGGAGTTCTCGGACACCGAGAGCACGTAGTCCCCCGGGCAGGTGGACGAGTCCCGCACCAGGAACATGCCATGCCGCTGCCCTTGCAACCGCGTCTGCGCCTCCGCCCGAGACACCGGGCCCACGTACCAGCTGGAGCGGTCCGACGAATCGAAACGAGCGGCGGAGGACATGGCTCCGGGCGGGGAAGGGAAGGGGGGGTGGGAGAGGAAGGTGCAGAGCCCGAAGGCCCAGGCGGAGGAAGAGACCCAGAGAAGGGAAGGCCTGGGCAAGGAGGCCTGGGAGGCGGAGCGGGCTGATGGCCAGGAGGAAGCGGGTAGTGCCCAGCCTAGAAGATAGGAAGCCCAGGGAAAGGGGGATAAGGGAGAAGGAAGATCCGTGCCTCTGGAGGCGAAGGACCGAGGAGCGGCTAGGGTGGGGTGGGGCCGGCCAGACGCGGCGGTCAGGGCCCCCGTCTCCCTCAGCGGCGGGGTGTGCAGGGCATCCTTCCCGCCTCTCTCTCAGGCCTGCGGCGGGCCCGGCGGGGCGGGTGGGGAGCGGGGCGGCGGCGGCGAGACGCGAGGTGGGGCGGGCTGGGATGGGCCGGGTGAAGCGGGCGGGCGGGCGGCCGGTTCCTCCGCTCGCTGCTGGGACCCCTCCGGCCGCGGCTCTATTGTTTCCTGCCCCCGCTGCCTGCCGCTCCGGCGCCGCGCACCCCTTCGCGCGCCAACGCCGGCCAATCGCGGCCCGCCGCCGGGACTCCGCGGCCAATCGGTGAGAGGCGAGGGGCGGGGACAAGGCGGCAGGCGAGCGCGCGCGGCGGTCACGTGGGAGAGAGGCCGGAGGGGGAGGTGAGGGAGGGGGCGCTGCTGAAGCTCCCCTGGGAGGCGCCATTTTACCGGAGGGCGCCCGCCCCTCGCTCGCTCTTAAAGCGGCAGCTCCCCGCGCTGAGGGGAGGTTCGGCGGCCGGGTCCTCGCGCTGGGAGCGGGAAAGGAGTCGGTCTGCGGGTTTCTCCGGTCGCTACAGCCGTGGGCAGACCGTGTCGGGACAGGACAAAGACCGGACTGGTGCGTGCGTGGGGCCGAGGCCCTCCCTCTCTCCTCGCAGGGCTGCCCAGGCGCCTTCAGAGTCTGCCTAGCTTGTTCTTGGGTTATTAATTGTTTATAATCCGTAATAAATTATTTTTTTTACCCTCTCTTTCGGTGCTGCAGCGTTACGGGCCCTCTTTATTACACGGGTGGTTCTGACGGGCCTGCTGTGGGTTACCGGGGGTGATCTGTCGCGGCCCTTCAGTGACAGTTGTATTTGCCATGCGTGTGCTCCTGGGCTTGAAGGTTTAAAACATAATCCCTGTTTTAAGAGAAAAAACTTTTCTTTTTTTCTTTTCCCCAAAATAAAATGGTGTAAGGTCATGTCCAGGGGGTTGAAGGCAATGCCTATTTTAGCTGGCTGTGCAGTGTACCTGTGGGCCGAGCACCTTGCAGCTGTAAAATTCAGTTACCTGAAATGTGAAAGTTTGATTCATTTTACAACCGTTTTGATTTATTATTTTTTTTAATTAATGCTGTATTTTATGATTTGAGGATGATTGAAATGCTTGGTGTTGTCCACAGCAAGGAGGAGGAAAACTGGTTCTTCCCAGAAAAGGCTGCTTTCTGTAAGGACTGTAATCTCTTGGCTTCAGTGGCTGAAGAGAACTTGAGTCAACGTGGTGTAGGATTGAACCCTGAACTTCCCCCGTCTCCCAGCGACAGTTCGGATCCCAAATAATTCCAGTTACGTGCATTTTGAATGCCTGAGCCCGTCAACAACCGCTACCAAACTGCTCACGAGTGAGAAGCTGAACTGTGGGCTCTTTCTCCCTTTCCTGCAGCAGCATCTCGGTGGAGCCTGGCGGGTGAAGCGCTGCGGACGTGGCCATGTTTCCTACCACCAGGAAGTGAGCCAGCCTTGCCGGAGCCCAGCAGCCATGTCAGCCGATGAGAGGGACTACAACTTGACGGAGGAGCAGAAGGCCACCAAAGACAAATACCCCCCTCTCAATAAGAAATATGAATGTGAGTATTTTTAATACTACGCTGCTGCAGCGTCCGTGTGACAGAGCGGTCGTGAGGGGGAGGGAGGGGTGGGAAGAGGGCAGGATATGCTTTTTAGGCACTTGTGGGATTTCTTAGTGTGCTGGTGTTGTGTGTGTTTAGACTGGGGTGCATCTCTTGCTGAAGTCATGGATAGGAGATATGTCCAATTTTCCTTATCACAGATAAATGCCTTTATTGTTATAAGTTCTAAAGAAATGATAGAAAAAAAATAGTTAAGTCTCACTCTGAAAACTGTCCCCTTTCATGCTATTTCTTAGCAAGGCAGTACCTTTTTTTACCTCTCTTTGACAACGAGAGACATTCAGGAGTGTGTTGGTCGTCTCCGTGATGTTTTTTCTCCTCCATCAACCACTTAAAGATCATTATCTCTCCTTCCCCACTCCTGGAAAGGCTTCTAAGAACATGTGGGGCAAGTGGGTGGTAGCCCAAGGGCTGGCTTAAGGCGCTCACAGGAGACCCTTCAGTGTCTGTTTTCTGTTTCAGTGGTGTCTGGAGGGACAGGGTCTATTCCTTGGTTAGGATAGATAGTTTTAGGACACGTTCAGATCTTTATTTGATAACAGTGCAAAAATAGGGTGACGGGGCACAGCACCCACGCTGTTTCCATAACTGGAAGAGGTTTTACTCTTCTACATCCACTGGAATTTGTTTGCTTTAGAGACTGTTGGTGAGAATCCATTAATAGTGTGAACCATCTCAACACCCATCAGAACAATCTTTCAGTTACAGTGATCGTGATGTGGCTTTTATTTTACATCCCAGGTTAGCTCTATTTCTGCCAGCCTGGTATAACTTTGCATTTCTTTCATTCCTCTAAATGAATGTAAATGATGTTCACATAAAACCTGATATACACTTGGGATGTTAATCCTACCTGATTAGGGAAGGTTGCCTTCTAATTTGTATTATATATATTTTTTTCCTTAATTCATTTTGCATAATGGCTGGGTTTGGGTGTGGACAGGTATATTTCTTCACTGAGCTGGAAATCTTTGCAAATCTCATCCTCTGCCTGAATAATTTTCAATCCTGCAGACTTAGCAAAATCTCTTTCCTGCTGGTTAAAGTTCCTTTTTATTGCAGTTAGCTTGCAGAAGCCTGTTGTGTCACCTTCCACACGGTGCTGTGCACCCAGGGCACTGACATCGTTACATTAAACGCTGCTTTTATGCTTGGCAGAAATAATCCAAGATGTCACCCATGCTGACTTTTTCACATATACTGCAGAATAGATCATCACTGTCTCATGTCTGAAAATGAATGCAAAAAAGTTCTTGTTATGACAAGAATATTTGATTTGATTTTATGTTTAATCCTCATTTTTTAAATGTGTTTGGTGATGTCGTGCTTTTTCTTTTTCCTTCCCCCTCAGATCTGGATCACACAGCAGATGTGCAGTAAGTATGGGCAGCTGGGACTTCTCAGGATGGCAAAAGGATGGGGTTTTTTTAACACTACTTTGAGTCTGGAGTAGCTATCAAAGACTGGTTGCATATGTGCACCTTACAGAACTGTGCATTGTCACATTCTGGGTTGTTTGATGGTCGATTTTGTTTCTGCTCTTGTGAAAACATAGAATCACCTTTGGTTTCTTTTCTGATGTAATATTTCTATGGTGCTTCTGAAATCTCTTTTGAAATCTCCTGTTAATCTCTTCCTTTTAAACCAAATTTCTTCTCAGTAGTCGATATTTAAAATTTTTTTATATATATATATATCAATTATCCACATTAGGAAAGAACTTTTCTTCTTATCTGGTAAAATATTTCTTTTCCATGTTCTTCCAAAGAAACTCTTGTCACAAATGACAAGAAGGGAAATCTCTGTATTCATAGCTACAGAAAAGCAAGTCTTTTTGTTCATTCACTTCCTCTTCATTAATTCTCATGTTTCGATTACTCACCTGCAGATTACTTTGGAACTTTTTTCCCCCTCCAGTAAGGTGTCCCCTGTCTTTCTAGGCTGCACGCCTGGGGAGACACTCTGGAGGAAGCATTTGAGCAGTGTGTTATGGCCATGTTTGGCTACATGACTGACACGGAGACCGTGGAGCCCCTGGACACAGTAGAGGTAGAGGCAGAAGGTGAGGCTGTGTTGGCTTTTTATCCTGGAACTGTATGAACCCTGAGGGAGAAGGGTACCAGAATTCTCAATCTTTACATGGAGTGTTGTTGCTCTTAATTAAAAGCTAATTTAGCATCACTAATCTGAATCTTCTAATAATGCTGAAGCTGTGCATCTGACATGCTCTTAAAAAAGTTGTGTATTCTTGCTGAGACAATCAACTGCTTGTTTTCTCTGCTTCACCCATGCAGGACATGACATGTTGTCTCTTCTCTTCCACCTCTTGGATGAGTGGCTGTATAAATTCAGTGCTAACGAGTTCTTTATACCCAGGGTAGGTGTCCTGTTTTGATCTATTTCCATTTGTAGGTCGAGGCTTTTCTCTGATAATACCAGCTCTGAATGCAGTGTTACTTTGGGGGGGGGGGGGGGAGGGGAATGTACAGAACAGATTACTTAAGCACAATACATGGAAAATACCAGGGCAGAAAGACTTGAGAAACAAATCATTAAGCTTTGTTACCACACGCCTTAATTATTAGCTGCTATTATAGGGTAGGAACACCTCTGCTGCCTTTGTGTTTCAAGGAGCAGCTTATCTCTTTGAGGCTGCTCAGATTTCTCTGGATTTATATTCCATCTAAACACTTGCAAATGGGATTTACTGAGAATTTCTACCTGAAGATAGAAGGTGTTACTGACATTTCTCCCTCGCTTTCTCTGCAGGAGGTGAAAGTGCTTCACATTGACCGCATGCAGTTCAAAATAAGATCAATTGGGTGAGCTCAAACATCATCAGTAACAAGTGTCTTTACTGAAAATGCACATACTGCCTTCAGAGTAACCACTCTGCATGTGCTGAAGGTCATTGGTGCTTTCTAAGTACATTGTGGATTTATTTTTTTTACTTCCTTTGAGGCTTTAAATGAAGCTTTCACTGTCTTATGCTGGTCAGTTAAACTAATTATAACATTTGATAAATATTACCAAAATTCCAACCACCTCTCTGCTCTTTTTTTTTGCCTTTAAAGGTGGGGAGAAGAGTTCTCTTTAGATAAGCACCCTCAGGTATGTGCTGGTTCATCTGTACATCTCTTACATTTTGGAGCTAGGATGGGGAAGGGTTCTGTCTTTGAATTTGGGCCTCTAAGTTCTCCAGAGATCCAGGTATAAACATGTCCAGATGGTATCGCAGGCACTGAACTTAAGATCTCACTTGCTGCCTGTTTTTTTGCAAATGCATTCTGGAAACTGTTGACCTGAGCATCTGATGCTTCCTCAGCACTTGCAAAACTCATCAGTTGGTTTAGTTTTTGTGATGCTGATAACGCAGTAAAGCAGTCTACGTTCAGAATGTGTACACGGGTTTGATTTCTACACCGTTATCTTGGGGTTTTGGCTTAGTTTTTGCTGATTCCACCCCCCCCCCAAGAATTGCTAGAAGCAAATCCTTATCTCCTCGACAGCTCTTTAGCTGTGTCAGGATTAGCATAGCAAATGTTGATGTTCTGTCAGAGGTAAGAGAAGCAATTTGTAGTATTCAAGAGGTAATAAAATAAAGGAAGAGCTACTTACTGTTTGGCCTTGGCCTTGCCATTAGTCTGCCAACTTCCTTCTTCATCAGAACAAATTGTTACAGCTTTTTGTGGTGAAAAAGCACTAAACTGGATAGCATTTGTAAAAGGTGATAAGTACTGTCTTATCATGATCTGCTGTGAGGGGTGTCATTTAGGAAATCCATGGTATTGTGTCTTTTCTCTGTAGGGCACAGAGGTCAAAGCCATAACCTACTCAGCAATGCAGATCTGTGAAGACGAAAAGCCAGAAGTCTTTGTCATCATTGATATTTAAAGCAAGAAGAGTGTGGTCGAGTGGACGTTTGTCACTGGCTGGCTAAAGTCCCTTGAAAATTGTAACCCCCATGGAAGTAACTAAGGAATTGACCAATTGAAGTCATAAATTGAAGGGAGGAATTGCAGGAATGTCAGCCTGTGTTTTGACTGAAGGATGGTGAGACAGAGAAGTACCTGTGTGCCAGGAAAAAAAAATAACTAGATGGGTTTTGAGGGGTGTTGAGAAGGAGAAAGAAGAGTTGTAGTGACTGAAAGTCTCTCAGGAATGCTGGTGGTCAGCTTTAAGGCTGATACACGTGTTAGATGCTATATGAACTAAACAGAGAAGTTAGCAGAGCCACCAGGTAAAATACCACCTTCTTGAAGGGTGCCGAGAGGTAATGTTCATCTGTGCAATTTCATTTGCAGATTTCAATATTCTGAGGTGACATCCTTCCTCCATATTCTGTAAAGAGTCCAAAATACCCGCAGTGGGTCAGATTCCATGTAGAAAAATTTGCGACTTAGTAGTTCTTAGGTTCAGAGGACACCTAAGAAAATATACCAATTAAAAACCCAAACCACACCTTCTAGACTGCTTCAAAAAAGTCATACCAGCAGGTGGTGCTGAATTGCTGTAAATAAATCTCTACGTGAAACCCTAAAGTATGCAGCCGTGTAGATGGAATCCCAACAGCACCTATTGTCACTCCAAAAAGGAGGCAGCTTTGTGACTGCGCTAGGAGGGGATGCACCAGATTCTGCGGGTTCCCTCCCGATGATGTCTTGCATACGCTGATTCTCTTCCTTTAGAAAAAGCAGAAGATTTGGATCAGTTTCCATTTCTTCCTTTAGAACAGACAACGCAGACAATCCTTGCGTGTCAAATGATTATGGACTGCATCACAATTAATCAAAACCAATCAAAAGTGTGTTTTAAATCAACAGCAAGTGCACGTTACCTTCCATTGCTATTTAAATGTGAGCGGTGCAGTTAAGGGAAAGGGGGTGCTTTTTTAATTGTAAATGCTACAAGTGCCTCACCTCTGGAGGTAGCTTCTCATCCTTATTTTGTTGTAAAGTCTTAAATAGACCTGGTTTTATTTCCATATTGTGAAGATTGAGGGATAAAATCCCTCTTATTTTCCGAGAAAGCTTCAATGCCAAAATAAAACTTGGACTGAAAGAACGAAGGGATTTGCATGTGAATAATTTTGACCAGTGGATTTTTAAACACAAATTAATTGCGTCTGTGCTTTGTGCTCCGTGAAGGTGAGTGCTTTTTTTAATTAAGTAAAAATGCCAATAATCCGTTTAATAGTACCAAAAATAAGGCTGATCTTCACACCCTGGGTTTGCTTCCCTCCTCAGGAGCAGCCCCAGGCCTCCAGCACATGCCTGCAATGGAGGAAGAGTGAGAAAGGAAAGTCTCCAGGCCTTCACCCGGCACGGCAAACAGCCTGCGGCCCCAGGAGGTGAGGGACAGAGCGGGTGGAAGGTGATGGCCATGGCAGTGAGCACCATGGCAGCCGGTGAGGGGCAGGGCAGGCAGGAGGTGACAGCTATGGTAGGTGATGGCCATGGCGGTGAGGGGCAGGGCAGGCAGGAGGTGACAGCTATGGCAGGTGATGGCCATGGCGGTGAGGGGCAGGGCAGGCAGGAGGTGAGGGCCATGGCAGCGAGCGCAATGGCAGCCAGTGAGGGGCAGAGCGGGCACTGCTGCCTTCCCAGCTCCCGCCCCTCAGCGGCGGCTTTGACACCTCATTGGCTGCCTGGCTCAGGTGCCTGGTTTTGGCCAATCGGGTGTCGAGTTGAGGTGGTTTTGCTCTCCCCACAGGCTGAGGCGGCCACGGGCAGGTGGGCCCAGGGCTGAAAGCTGAGGTCTGGGGAGTGTTTTCCCATTGCCCAGCCCTCTAAAATGGGAGAAGAGCAATTGAGGTAGTTAAAATCTAACTTTGTGGAAGTGCTGAGGTGCCCCGTGCCTCCCATCGGTCACAGTAAATCTCCACTTTTACAAACGGTGACATGAACTTACTAGAAAAACATTTGGAATTAACTGTTAGCTATCTCTTTGTTTTCAGTACTTCTTAAGTACTTCCTATAAAACAGGCCTTAATTTCACCTTGTTCCCTTCCCACAGCTGTGGGAGTGACAGGTTCCAGTGAGCAGCATTCTCCCAGCCTGTGACAGCAGCCCCGTGGCTGGCTGTGGTCTCACTGAGACAATTAACTACCTGCAAGTGGTTCGTTAAAAACCATGCTTAAACTGCAAAGCCTTTTCTTCTTTCTCTCCTTGCTGTTAGTTGAGCGAGTTCTGTAGCATGTTCACGTGCATCTCCATGGGCTCAGCCAGACATGGTGATGGCTGTTCTAAGAGCTGGATTCCAAGGAGATGGGACTCGCAGGGCTCACTAGACTGGCAGAGGCATTTGCCAAAGGATACTAAGTATTACTGATGCAAGAAGCTCAGATGTTTTAGAATGTTTATAAGTTTTAAGGGTAGAGTGGCGAATTACTTGGCCAAGATGTACATTGGTGGTTACTAAATATACAAGTTAAAAAAAAATAATTAAAAAAACCTAAACTGAAAGAGAGAGCGTTAGGGACTTATTATACAGGCTTGTCCTGTTCTCACTTTCCCCTTGGTGTCCTTTAATGGCAACTGTTGGAGACAGGGAGAACTTTGATGTGAATCAATATGGCTGTTCTCAAATTCTCTATAGGGAATTTTTGCTTGCTTAGCAGTAACCTCAGGCTACAGAGTCTGCTAACAAGAAAGGAATCGTAGCATCAAATGAGACATCAGACTAAACAGCAGCTCTTTATCAGGAGAACCTGCTGGGAATGCCATTCTCTGCTCTCAGGCAGCATCTTTTTTCTGTACATTCTTTCTGAGATTTGTTTCTATCATTTTAGTGCTTTTCTCTAGCAAGTGGAGGTTTTCTTACACAACTGACTGGAAAAAAGTATTACTGAAAAAGCTGAAGAGACTCCAGAATTAGAAAGGTTGCCTAAATTCTAAGGGAAATTTTCCTTATAAACAAATATTTTTATGCTGTCAAGCAGCTGTTAAGCATCCTAAATTTGTATTTTTCTAAAGAGATGCACATCACAACTGTCCCACTGAAATTAAAGGGACTTGTCCTCTTTACTATCTTGGCATAAGATAAAGAAAACATTGCATCCTGAAAAAAAAAAAAAAATGGAAAAAACCTGACAACTGTACTTTCAGTGACTGCACTTTTATTTCCTTGGAACGACGTTAGCGTATCTTTCTTTAAAGTTCATAGTACAAACCCACTGCATATCTGAAAAGGCAGCTTCCTACTATGCAAGTGCACTACAGATGCTCTGTTGGTTATTCTACTCTGCCTGGCTCTGTGTATTTAAAACTAATCATGCTTTTCTGAACTATCAGAAGCTGTAACTCCACCCAGGAAACAAAGCTCTCCTCGATAGGTTCTTCAGCGGGAAGAAATCCACTTGTTTTCTTCGCTTCTTTCTCATGAAACTTCTGAAGTGTGTATATATACATGTTAATTACAGCCTCACCAAACCTGTGCTTTACATTTCTTTCCTGCTTACTTTAAGACTTCTCCAAAGCAAATTGCCAATATTTGTTTTTAAAGAATGTGTATCCTATAGAAACTTTATGGAACTGCAAATCGCTTCACACTCTGAACAAGAGTTCTGAACAAGTCTCTGATGAAATAGAAACTGATTCTTCTAAATAGTTGCCAGATAATTACTTTCTGGCTGATATTTAGCAGCGGTTACGCTGTTGCATGTCTGTAAGTACAAAGCAACTTGTTTGTAGTTTGTATTTTGCTCCTCGTAATAGAATTTTAGCAATGCTTCAATTTAATGAAATAAACCAGCATTAGTTGGTAGGACACGAGTAATTTAATCTCTAATACAACAGTAACAAAACCACAAATCTATCTACCTAAGATTTGGTTTCACCTTTTCATCGCCCTCATCTGGAATATTGCTATTAACGTGTCGGACAACCAAATTATATGGTTCCTCCTCCACCGTCTCTTCGTCCGATTTCTGTTCCACCTCCAAAGCCCATTTGAAATGTTTGTTTCCCGAGGAGACAGGAGAATGTTTTGCATCTAAATCCTCAGGGATGCTGTCAAAATTTGCTTCGGCGAGACACTTATGGCACAGTCTGTAGCGTCTTGTTCCTTGCTGAACAACACACCCCGTTAGTTCCGTTACGTGACGCTTGCATTTTCTGCAGATCAGTTTGCCAGCTTGATGTATCTAAAGAGATTGAAAACGTGTCAGTGTTCATTCAAAAGCAGGTTTGGAAAAAAAATAATTAAAGGCATTGAATTGTTATTAAAAAAACCCAAACAAAAATAAAATGAACCATATAATCTGCCAGTTTATATAATGAATAATTAAAGCTGATGTGCAGCTAAGAAACTTCGCTGGTATTAGCTCTGGAAATGACTGGACTGCTTGTACCAGTGACACCTCGTGGGTTTGGTTTTTCCCTAGGCCAGAGCTCCCAGTGACGGGCCGTACCGTTTGGAAGTGGTTACGTAAATGCTCCAGCCGGGTGAACCTCTTCCCGCACGCTTCGCACGGGTAGGGCCGCTCCCCCGTGTGACACCGAAGGTGTCGCTTCAGGTCTGCGCGTCGCTTCACCGTGTGCGTACAGAAGGGGCATTTGAATCGCATCCGAGGTAGGTCGTCTGTTAGAGAAGCACAGGTACACCGTCAGGGTGCAGCCATCTTTCTTTCTGGAGTAGTTTGAGTATTTTTTTTTTTCAGCTTAAATAAGCAGCAGGTCATTTTTCTGGCCTGTCGCTAAATAGGAAGAATCCCAAAATATAATCCCTGGAACCCGGTATTTCTGATTGAATGTGTCAATGTGATAGTGTGTTCTTTCTCACTCGGGGTAATTGTTTGACATACAGATGATCATAACTACATAGGTGTTACATATAGTCATCATATCTGCCTCTTCCATCAGCTAACATGTCATAGCTTTGACATTTGTAATCTCTATGTAATACACCAGGATGCCCAAAGTCTTCACAATATGCAATTATAATAAAACACAGGTACGTGAGTTTCCAAAGGCATGCACACCAGAATACACCAGCCAGCTTTATTCCACCATCTCAGCCAGGTGCTCTCAGTCCCTCAAGAACTTAGGTCCTTAACATAGTGTGGTCATGAGGTTTGGGCTGGTTTGGACCTTAAGGGAATGCAGCGTCCCACCAGTGATGGGACTTTCTCTCGTGAAGGACTTGGGCTGGATTTAGAGTGAATGCCTTTGTGACAGGTTGGACCAGATGATCCTTGAGGTCCCTTCCAACCTGATATTCTATGATTACTGCCAGGTACTGGGGACATTACAAGAGAAATCCAGTCCTTCACGTCCCCAGCTCAATTACAGATCTTGAGGCTTCATTAAACACTGCGTGGGTCCAAATAACCTGGCATGTATTGTTCTAACTTTACTTTTACCTGAGTCAAGCTCTCTAATTCCAAGTTTCTCATTCTGCTAGGCACTAGAATTGAGTAGACCGAGAAAATAATACACAACTCTATTCATCACTTATATTTTCATGCAGCCACACAAATTCCCTCCAAGAGATAATTTGAATTCTTCCAAATAAAGGCAAACTTTGCAAAACTACATGCATTTTTTACCTTCGTTCCAACTACTCATCACACCTAAAATTGTGGGCATCGAGGTGTACAGTTCCTCCGCCTTTAATTCCATGAACTCGGGTGTTTTGGAAAGCTCTTGTTCTAGCTGAGCAACGGCCCACCTCTTCGGCATCCCCCCCGATTCATGACTGTATCCGTAATCACCGTGATCAACTTCATTCTCAGCATCAAATTCAGCCTCCTCTCTAACCTGAGAGATGTGGCTGGAGTCTGAGGCGCTGCCGCCTGCACTCGCCCGCTCAGCTTTGTTCGATTTACACGGCGCGAAGTCGCGGGTCTGCGACGGCCGGAGGTGCTTTCGGCGCTTTCTGGTCGAGCTCTGTTTCCTGCCTCGTTTCGATAGCTGCGTTTCTGTCCGCTGAACAATCACCTGCGAGGACAGGTAGCTGTTGTAACTGCTCCAGGAATTCTCGTTTGCCGTCTCGGCCTTTTCATCCGGGATGGAACAGGAACGCCGCGGGTTGCTCTTCGCTTTCCTCCTAGACCGATAAAGAGGCGGACGGGCGGGTTCGCTGTTGGTGCCCTTAGCTGAAAGGCTGAGGTAATGATCTTTTTCCTTCTCGTTAATGTCCAGCGAGGACTTAATGAATGTCTTACAGACGTTAAGGATATCGGTCATCTGCAGGTAGCTGGCAGCAGACATGACTTCGATCACGTTTTGACCGGTTAAAGACAATACGCCCGAATACACAAAGTCCAGGATGACCATGAATGTCTCTGGGGAGAAGACCTCAAAAGTCACTGTCGTCGGCTGACTCGTCTCCTTCGAGCCCTGCGAAAGGAGCATTTTGAAGTAGCCGCTGCTGGCAAACAGCACATTGCGATGGGCCTTGAAGACCTTGCCCTCCACCAGGATGTTGCAGTCACAGAACAGGTCTTGCTTCCGCTGGTCGTTCAGCTGCTCCAGGAGGTGAACCTGATGGGATGAAATCTCCATTCCAGGCAAGAAGTGAGAGGAAGGCCGGCTCTGAAAGGAAAAAAAAAAAACTTTTAATCATGACATGTGGCTGAATCCTATTTTAAAGAGATGAGCTCTATTTATAAAAAAATGCACAGGGTGCATGTTACCTCATTCCAAATATATCGACAACCTCCCTGCACCCCGTGCCCCACGAAGTAATACAAGAGAAGAAACTAAACAGCTCTAAGAGGTGAAAAGGAGCCTCAGCAGCCCTGCAGCACAGCCTGAAAGAATTAAAATTACATCGACGACGCCGCGAACCGTTCACAGAGAAGAACAACCCGTCCTTCCTGCCGTGGGCAGTGCCAGGGCTGTTAGGACTGGACCAGACCGGACTCACGCAGCCGTTGCCCGAGCTCACCGAGGCCGGGACACCGCGACGGCAGCGTCCCGGCAACCGCAGCCCGCCCGCCCGGGACGGCCCCGGCATTGGCCGAGGCCGCCGTCACTCACCCGCCCAACTGAATCGGTCGCTCGTACGCGGGGAGCTTGACGGCGCCGCACCCGCCCGTCACAAGGCGGAGGCGCCTCCCGGCCCCGGGGATGCCGCCCCCGGGCGCAACTGAACCGGGCCGGGCGCCGCAGCCCGCAGCCGCCCGCCTCGCCGGAGCCCCGCCTGCCGCCCCGCCGCAGCTCCCCGCCGCTCCCGCCCGCGCTGCCGTC
>WTSP01018061.1:0-19556 GCA_025331215.1 Actenoides lindsayi | reverse complement strand
CACTGCGCTGCTGGGCCCCCTGCTCTGGGTGACCCTGCTGGATGGAGCAGGGGGGTGGCACCAGATCAGCTCCAGAGCTCTTCTAACCCGTGCCATTGGATTCTGTGATGAATGTGTAGTATGAAGCAGGTAGAAATAAGCAAGCTAGTCCTGGCTTCTGGAGAGAGAAATACATTTTTTAAATCATAATTTGAAGATGTAATTAATCTCTGAAGCAGCCTTTGGGAATACATTTGCTTACGTTCTCCCCCAGGAGTATAGGTGAAGTACGTGCAGTACAAAAGGAAGGACCAACCAATTGTTCCAGCTGGTGAGCACACCTTACTGGTGTCAGATGGACCTAAGGGAGCAGAGGCTGAGCTGTTTGTTTGAAAACAGGCCAAGATGCTCCTCCTGACAGAGCAGGAAATGCGCAGCTCTAGCACCCTTCCTGCTCCTCTCAGATATAGGAAGTACAGCACAGAAAATACCATTTTTCGACTGAGTCTTTAGCTTTGTCTGTGAGCTTCCTCCATCTGCATGCACCGCTTGCTCTCTTTGGTAAACCCACCCTAAAAGTCTTCAGCAGGGGATTCCCTGAGCCTGCTGATCTCAAGGGAAGGTCTGCCCCTTGTTTCAGTGCTGATTTTACCCTTTATGTGAACTGCGGGTGATCTTGACTGATGGATCAGAACAAACCAAAGGCTGGTGACCTCCCAGATCAGCAGTTAACCCTGCTCCTGTCTGCCCACGCAGTGCTGAGCCTTGTTTGGGAGCTGGAGTTAAACTCTCTGGTATGTGGCTAGAAATCAGACCAATTGTCTTAACCCATCGATTCATCGTCTGGGCTCAAGGAAAGAAACGCGCTCTCCGAGCTTTGGGTCCCTTGATGTGAACTAACTTTGGGTTTGTGATTTCAAAGAGTGTGATTTGTCTTTGGAAATATTCCTGCAGGTAAACTTTGTGGTAGCCACTGACAGCCACCCAGAACGGATCCAACGGTAGCGCTGGAATCCTGGAGTTGTGTGCAAAAGGGTTGCCCTTTGAGGGGAGGGGGTTGTATGAGGTTTATTTTTAAATGGTTTCAGTGGTCTGGAAGCTCTGGTATGCAATCTTTCTCCTCTTTTTGTAGAGACTTTACAAAACAAGAGCATCATGTGATCTCTCACATGCTCCCGGAGCCTGAAATACTGGCTTTATTACAAACAGCTTTGTTAGCCAACTAAATCTGATTTGTGATACGCTGTTCTCCTCTCATCCCTTGAGAAGCTTAACTGCCATGATGGAAAAGTGAGTTGTGCTTGTATATTGATGTTCAAAAAGCTATAAAGTCTGGGTCCAGAGGAGATTAATTCCCGCTGTGTGACTCAGGCTTTCCCCAGAGGCCTGCGCTTGTCAAGCTGGTATGAGCCACGTGGTTTTCGCTGGGTTGTGGAGTGTTGAAAGAGCATCCAAAATACACAAACCAGTGTGCTGGTAGAACAGACCCTGTGAAAACAAGTCAGGCTCCAGCACTACTAGAAAGGAAGAACTTTACCTAATTCTTATACTTCTAAAGATCCTAGTTGTGCTGGGATTTGTAGTTTCTGCCCTGAGATGGGCACTGCATGAGGAGCTGCTCATTAAGGAGGTCAGTTGGTGTGTGAATAACCCCTTTCAGCCAGCCGCGTGTCCTGGGCGCTGCAGACGCCCCGGAGATGCTGCCAGATGATGGAAGCATTTTTTCTTTCCAGGTCAGCTTTGCAGCACTGCTTTGGGAGTTGCGTGCATCTCTGGCAGCCGGCTCTGACTGTCTCAGATCAGTCATTTGTGGTGTTGGCTGCTTAATTCAGGAGGCTCTGAGTGTAGCCAGACCTCCAAACGTCTCTTGTCCAGCGAATGCAAATGTCGATGGTTGTTTAAAAGCTGCCCCTGGGAGGCAGTGCTGGCTCTTCCAGCCCACAGCTGTGGCTCTCTGTACCTAGACCTCCTGGGTCTCTGCTGGGCCACGGCACCTTGGAGGCTCCTTCCCTGAGGTGTGGTGTTTGTTATCCAGCTTATGCCAGGACACGAGAGAGTGTCTGGTCTGACAGTGCCTGGCTGCAGTTCCGCTCCAGCTGTATCCACACAAACACTGCCATTCCAGCCTTAGAGAAGAAAGCTGTTGTGCAGAGAAGAAAAAGATGGTCTTGTTCAAAGGGGTCTTGAGTATTATAATATTTACTAGATGACAGAAATTTTGTGGTCGAAACTCATTTGTCTTGCGTATTTCTTCTCCCCCCTGTGCATCTCTCTTTTTGCAGATAATAGTAGATGATGATGACAGTAAAATCTGGTCACTGTACGATGCGGGACCGAGGGGTATTCGCTGCCCACTCATATTTCTCCCTCCTGTGAGTGGAACTGCAGATGTGTTTTTCCAGCAGATTTTGGCACTGACTGGATGGGGCTACAGAGTTATCGCTGTGAGTATTCTCAGTCCTGTGCCAAAGTTCATGGACTTGTGGTTGTTGCTTGAATCAGAGGTTGAGTGGTGAAGTTCATAGAATCTTTCTGGTTGGAAGAGACCTTCAGGATCATCAAGTCCAACCATTAACCCAGCACTGCCAGGTCACCACTAACCCATGTCCCTTAGCACCACAGCTTGGAAACCCCTCCAGGGATCATGGGGACTCCACCACTGCCCTGGGCAGCCTGGTCCAAGCCAGGGATTGACAGCTGGGGAAGAAAGTTTTCCTGATGTTCAACCTAAACCTGCCCTGGCACAGCTTGAGGCTGTTTCCCCTTGTCCTATCACTTGTTCCTTGGGAGCAGAGCCCGACCCAACCTGGCTCCAGCCTCCTGTCAGAGAATTGTTGAGAGCCAGAAGGTCTCCTCTGAGCTTCCTTTGCTCCAGGCTGAACAAGCCCAGGTCCCTCAGCTGCTCCTCACCACACTTGTGCTCCAGCCCCTTCCCCAGCCCCGTTGCCCTTTTCTGGCCACATTCCAGCCCCTCAACATCCTTCTGGGAGTGAGGGGCCCAAAACTGAACCCAGCATTTGAGGTGTGGCCTCCTTGGTGTCCAGGACAAGGGGGGATGATCCCTGGCCTGGTTCTGCTGGCCTCACTAGTGCTGATCCAGGCCAGGATGCTGGAGGCCTTCTTGGCTACCCTGACACTATCCCTCAGCTGCAGGGACCTTGCTGAGAAGCATGAGCCCTGTGGTACAGGAGAGGCAGGTTGCTGTCTGGAACCCTTTAGTGTGAGGATTGGTGTGACTTTGAAGCTGATGGGTACCGACCAGAGACTGGCTGCTTCTAACTTCATGTTATTTTTAGTTGCAGTATCCGGTGTACTGGGATCACCTTGAGTTCTGTGATGGATTCAGAAAACTCCTAGACCACCTTCAGCTGGATAAAGTGAGTGCCCGAGATGGGGGAAAAACTGTTGCAATAAACCCCTAATGTTTGAAAGAATCTCATTTAAGAGCAACTGTATAAAATGACACGCAAATGTAGCCTGGAAATATAGAGGATGTGTTGCAATTTAACTTTTGAAACTAGTTTATTTTTGAAGGTGAATACCCTTGAAATTTATCATGCTTGGCCCAAATTCAGCTGCTGTTCTAGGCTTACTAAATGGTTAACTTGTTTTTCAAGGAGATCCTGTGGAAGTTACCTTTCCTAACTCGTGTCGTATAGAACACCCCAGTGAAGTATCTTGCATTGGAGTAGCTATTGAAAATAAAGTGAAATGTTCCTTTTTTTTTCCTTAAGCTTGAGGAGCAAACAGAAATGTGAACTGTGACCTGGAAACGCTTCCATTTTTCAGTATTTATCATGTTTATAGCACATGTAAAACCAGAAGCTGAATAGAAGAGTTTGATTCTTTAAAAAAAATGGGTTATGAGGACAGGGTAGAACTTGAATGACTGAATTTTGTGATGAAATGTGCTTAGAGGTGACTTATTTCACAAGTGTAACATGTTCTAGGTTTGGGGTTTTTTTCCCTTGAATTAGGTTCACCTTTTTGGAGCTTCTCTGGGAGGTTTTCTGGCTCAAAAATTTGCTGAATACACACACAAGTCTCCCAGAGTTCAATCTCTGATCCTGTGCAATTCCTTTAGTGACACTTCCATCTTCAATCAGACATGGACAGCAAACAGGTAAGGAAGACTGAGCCAAGCAATCAGGTTGGTGGCATTAGTGTTTTTGCAATGAAATGTCACGCTGGGTCTGGTCAGATACATGTCTAACCTGCATCCAGCCTGGGTGAGGGAGGTGTGGGATGGAATACTTGGGACTTTTAAAGCCATGCCACAAGGAGAAGGGAGATTTTCACAATTGGGATTGTAGAATTTGACAGACGAGTCGTTCCGTGACCCTCTGTGGATGTCTGGTCAGATTTAACAACTCCGCATGTAGAAAACACAAATAGCAAAACTATTTAGAGAGAGCGAAGTGGTGTTCACCATGTTTAAAATACACCCTTGTGATGTAAGACTAATCCTTCCCAGAGCATTTCAAGCACCTAGCTGCCAAGCTTTCCATCTCTGTGCTCCTGAAACTCCTTCAGGATTTCAGTTGAAACTAAAGCACAAAGCCGGCGCGCTTACAACAAAGCATCTTCACATTGGAGTCCTGTTACATCTTGTTTCTGTTTTAGCTTTTGGCTGATGCCTGCTTTTATGCTGAAAAAAATTGTCCTTGGGAATTTTGCATCTGGTCCTCTAGATCCAGAAATGGCCGACGGGATTGATTTCATGGTGGACAGGGTAGGTAGCTGTGTACTCTGATGGCTCTGATGTCGGTCTCTGTTGAAGATTTGCTTAGCAGGAGGTTGTAGGTGTCTCTGCTGCTTGCTTCATTTCCTTACCCAGAAGGGAGGAGTTCAGGAATGGATCCTTAGCAAGTGCCGACTGTCGCAGCCCCAGCTGCTGTGACCTTGCAGTTCTGCTTTTGTCCATCACAAGAGAGGAAGTTAAGTAATTGAGATGGAAGAGGAGAAAGTGCTGGGGTATGTCTGCAGGTCATGCTCTGGAGGCAGAAACAACTAACAGAACATGTTTTAAGCATTTGTCTTGTGCAGAGTAATACCAAGTTGGAACTCTAATCTTCATCTGCAGTGTAGTCATGTGTCTCTTTAAAACCAGCTCCTCTTTGGTTGTATTGTTAATATTGGATTAATTTCCTGCAGTGAAATGTGTTGTTAATTGGTGTTTCTCTCTACTGAAAGCTGGAGAGTCTGGGCCAGAGCGAGCTTGCTTCAAGACTTACTCTCAACTGCCAGAACTCCTACGTAGAACCTCATAAAATTCGAGACATCCCTGTAACCATTATGGATGTAAGTTAATCTCAGTGTAATCCTTTGATTTAAACAGTTTCCTTCCACTGACAGGTGGGGCTTGAATATTCTGTCAGCAACTTAGCATTTGCAGCACATGAGTTCATACTTAGACAAGCCTTGTGGCTCTTGCATTCCACTTGGAACTGGATATTCTGTGCAGTAACACAGCCCTATGTTTACGTATCGCAGCGTTGCCTTTCTAGCCGCTGATGCCCAGTGTGTTTGTGGAACAGCATTAGTGAAATGGAAGACAAGCAAAGCTGGGAATTGCTTTTAGGAGCAGCATGTATCTAGCCTGATTTAATAGGCCAAGATTTATTAGGTTGAGGACTAATTGCTGTGACTTGTTACGTAGGTGTTTGACCAAAGCGCGCTTTCAACTGAAGCAAAAGAAGAAATGTATAAGCTTTATCCTAATGCCAGAAGGGCTCATCTCAAAACAGGAGGCAACTTCCCCTATCTCTGCAGGAGTGCTGAGGTCAACCTATATATTCAAGTGAGTCTCCATTCCAACCCAATCTACTAGCACACATAGCTGGAACGGCGGTGGGAGACTCCTCCTCTGGGCTTGCTCTTGTTCCTTAACCTGCCTGAGCTCTGTTTGCTCTGGCTCCTAGGTGGCTGATACAGCAGGAGCAGCCATGCTCACAGAGGGCTAGCTTTGGGATCTTGGCTATTGCTTATTTCTTCTGCCCCCTCTCTGAACTTTTGTCCTCCAGAGCTGGGATTTCATCCTCACAAAAATTTCCTTGGGCAAAATGTTTCTCTCTTATCAAAACCTTGTGCTTCTACACCTGTTTCAGTGTCATTTTCCTTGTCTGACAGATCCATTTGCTGCAGTTCCACGGCACCCGGTATGCAGCCATCGATCCCTCCATGGTCAGCGCGGAAGAGCTGGAAGTCCAGAAGATCAGTCTTCACAGCAGCAACGAGCAAGAAGAACAGTAGGTTTTGAAGCACCGGTGAAAATGAGGAATGGGTTTGGTGGTCTTCCTGTGTACAATCAACTGTTCCCACTCTGCCTTTCTCCTTGCGTTAGCCGATTATCACTGTGTGATTCCAACAGGATCTAGAGTCAGTGAATGACCCACGGACAGAAACCTCCAGCAATGTAATGGGATAGGTCAGTTTAACTTTTAGTCTTTGAATTCAAGGAAGCTTCTTTGAAGACTACAGTTTTAAAAACAAAGACATTTTTGCTACCAAAGTCCTCACTAGCATATTCTTAAGCAGAACAATATTTCTTTTTATATTTTTCACTTGGCTGTTATCTCTTGCGACATGCAGATCGTGTACTTACAAGCTGACATATATTTTGGTTGAATAGTTGGTTTAAAAGATGTTTAAGTGCCAACGTTGCCCTCACTTATTTGCTTCACATATTGTGTTGTAAGTTAGTTTCTATTTGAAATAAAGCGTTTGAATTTTTAACTCTCTTGCTGTTTAAAAATGGTTTTCAATAAAACTTCCAATTTCAGGAAGCGTCTCTTGTTTTTGACTACAGGAGCACAGCAGCATAGCTCCTGGGACACCTCAGGCCACCTCCACACTCACCTCTAGAAATAAAGAAAAACCAGCCCCTTCTGCTGGAGTTCACCTCAAGCTTGAATTACCAGTTTGTACTGGTTTAGCTCTACGTAAGAATGAGGTAGTAATTTTTGAAAATGACTGAGATGTAGCTTGCAGATTTGAGGGTAATATCTGGATTTATTGAAATACAGACATTATTTTTTCCCCTTGAAACACTGTAAAAAATAAATACAAAGTATTAGATGACAAATTGGTATTTAAGATAACTGTATGTCCTTGTCGGAGGCTATGGAGATAACCAATGACCTTTCTTCTCTTACACAGCTTGAAAAGTAAACTAAGGATGAAAGAAGTTATTTGATTAACATACATGTACTGTTTATAAATGTACATTTTATAAACAGTCTATCTTAATGTTTCTTTCCCTAAACTTTTTGTTCAGAGTGAAAACGTTAAGGTTCACAACCCTTGTTAAGGTTCCAAAAGGACTGTGTGGAGTCTTGACTTCTCTTTTTAAATTCCCAACCTAACAGGGAAGTTCTGAGCACATCCAGGATACAAATGATATAGACACTTCCACCAAAAGAGAAGGTAAGTAAAGAGCATTGCTGAAAACAAAGTCTTTCCCTTCAATAATGTAAAAAAATTGACAATTACAAATTTCTCTACCAAAATGTGATGTAAACAAGTTACAGTAGAAGAGTATTTCCTGATAGTCACAGTATGACGAGTGAGGCTCACCCGCTGCACTCGGACCACACGCAATAGCTGATCCAAGTCTCCCTTCTATGTGAAGAGGCGTCTTAGCCCGGTAGAATTTGCCAACACCCTTCTCCTTTCAGCCCAAGAAGGAAGCAGCAGCCGTGCTGGCTGTCGAGGGCAAGAAGCCCTTGAGTTGCAGCTGCCTTCTGAGGAGCAGCAGAGCTGGTGTTTCTCCTGCAGCTCCAAGATAAGGTGAGGATGCCCCAGCTGAAGGAACCAGCCGGGTTTACATTGCTGTGCACTTCCGAGGAGAGGCAGAGTCGGCGTTTGCTTTTTTCCGAATGCTTTCTGTAACAGAAGAGAGAAGATTTTGCTGCACAGAAGGATAAAAGCCCTGGCAGGAAGTGTTCACTTATCACAATAAAAGGAAGGGAAAGAAATGAGGTTTAATGGTAGGAAGGGGGTAGGGCAGGGTAGCTTCCAGCTTGTGTGAACTGGCTTCAGTGAAGTTTTCCCCTGTGTGTGTTGTGTAACCACAGAATTCAGGCAGTGCTCACTGTGTTATTTGAAGGAAGACAAAAGTATTACCTGCTAAATCTCTTCTGCCAATCCCCACGAGGCCTTCGTACAATCCCTTGATTGGATTTTCTCCTGCTGTGATCACGCCGTGGAGCCAGATAAGCAGCATTCTGTGGCCGTGCTCCCTGTAGCTTTTACTGCCTGGTGAGACCAAAACACAACTGAAATCCTGCATTTGACAGGGCACAGCCCTGATGCAGCCTGGTTTCTGACCTGGGGAGGGGGTTTGGACATCCCTCCCTCCATTTTGGGCTATACTAGGAGGCTCTAAAGTACACTTCAGCTTAATTCCTGGTTGTGGTGTGACAGCTAGATTCATGTGAGGCTTAATGGAGTGGCCATGGATGAGCTTGGACTTGTCAGACAGCTTTTCATGGCAATGAAGCAGCTTTCCCTTCAGATGTGCTCCTCACATCATGCAAACTACAGGAGGCCCTACAGTATTTCAGACAGTGGTGACCTGTTCCTGGAACTCAGAACCTGCTTCTGCTAACGCATCTCTTAAATTCTAAATGGGATTTTACTGTCTTCTTCATTCAGCTCCTTAACAGAAAAAAAATAAATCTGTGAGTTTCTTCTGTCCTAGAGAACAAGAATTGTAGCAAGAGCTCACAGGTCTAGCAAGTGCCTCAGAAGGAGTGAGCAATGGTGGGTTAACCCCCAGACAGATTCCAGTGCAACCTCCACATTCATTAAATACAGGATTTTAAACCTCATTTTTGGGTTGTTTCAAACAAGCCAGCTGGTTTTCTTTATGCTTTGCTATTACCGCAGACTTATCTCGGAGAAACACAGTCCAAATGAAGGACAGAAAACACATGGGAGTGGTTTATACCTGTCCATTGTTGCTCGATGGCCCTAATGTGGGCATCAGTGAATTTCCAATAATGGGCCAGCTTCTTCCATTCCCCGGGTTTGAGGTACTTCGTGGCCAATCTCCACATGACCGAGCGGATGTGCTGCGTTTCCAGCCTGTGGTCTTGCTTAAAGGTCAAGTGCTTTGCCACCCAGGAGTCGGAGTCGCTGTTCAGATTGTCCTGCAGAGTCAGAAGAGGGACATCAGCTGGGATGCTGCAGACATACCTGTCCTTGCACAGCCTCTCACACCTTGCCTTTCCCAGTATGGGAGGATGTCCAGGGGATGACACAGGGATGTGGTGTCTGGCTGTGCTCTCAGCACGTCCCCTGCTCAGATGGGTTTGGGCACAGGCTTAGGGTAGGCAGGGTTTTTGTGCCTTGGAGAAGCACCATCCTTGGGAGGGGAGGGAGGGCTGGGCCACACGGGGAAGCACAGGAGGGACAGCCCCAGCTGCAGGAAACTCTGAGGGGGAAGCTGGTTGTGTGACTCCAACAATCACAAAACCCTGAAATGGTTTTGGCTGGAAAAGACCTTCAAGCTCATCAAGTCCAAACATTAACCCAGCACTGTTAGGGCACCACTTAACCATGTCCCTCAGCACCATATCTCTGCGTGGGGCTTTGAAACCCCTCCAGGGATCATGGGGACTCCACCACTGCCCTGGGACAGCCCTGGACAGCACTTGTAGGGAACAAATTGTTCCTCAGGTCCAACCTAAACCTCCCCTGGCACAGACTGAGGCTGTTTCCTCTTGTCCTGTTGCTTGTTTCTTGGGAGAAGAGCCCAACTCCACCTGGCTCCAGCCTCCTGTCAGGGAGTTGTTGAGAGCCAGAAGGTCTCCCCTGAGCCTCCTTTTCTCCAGGGTCAACAAGCCCAGGGCCCTCAGCCGCTCCTCACCACCCTTGTGCTCTAGACCCCTCCCCAGCTCCATTGCCCTTCTCTGGGCAGGCTCCAGCCCCTCAATGTCCTTCTGGGAGTGAGGGGCCCAAAACTGAACCCAGCATTTGAGGTGTGGCCTCCCTGGTGTCCAGGACAGGGGGGATGATCCCTGGCCTGGTTCTGCTGGCCTCACTAGTGCTGATCCAGGCCAGGAAGTTGGAGGCCTTCTTGGCCACTGGGACACACAGGGGCTCATCTTCAGCCTTGCTCACAAGAGATGTCTCCCTTCCACTATTGAATAAGTCCCCACATCCCATTTGGTGACCTTGGGCCAAATATTTTTCTGCTCAGTGCTTCAGTTTCTCCTTCTGGGAAAAGAAACTGGTGCTGCCCCACAGGGTTCTGGGAACAGCTGCCAAAGAATCTTGGAAAACCCCCAGGATTTTTAACAACAGAGGCTCTTTTAAATAAGGAAAGCCTTAAGGAGATGGTGTTGGCATGGTGAGGACTTTTGTTTCCCTTAAGGTGATGAAAGTAGGGGTCAGGCTGTCACAGGATGTCCTGTATTTCCTTTCCTTGTGGCAGCTGGTAATGTGGAGTCTGAGTGGAGAGGATAAAGATACAGCTGCACTGGGAAGTGCAGGGGGTGATGGTGTAAGCTGCTCACCTTTTCCCATTTGTAAAATCGATCAGCTTTGATAATCATGTCTGCCAAGTTGATGTGATTGCCTCGGGCAGCGACATCCAGAGATGTTTTCCCTTGCTGAAATCAGAAGGGGGAAAGTGAGCTGGCAAAGACCTTGCATGCTTCAGAGGTAGGACCTCCACAGCCACCAGGCAGTGGCAGGCAGCATGGCCTCTTGAGCAATGCACCCGGCCAGGGGGAAGGACTCCTCCTCTCCACCTGTAAGCACCTCAGATGTGAGCTACTTTCAAGCTATTGACTGCAGGGAGTTGTCTTCCAGGCTCTGCAACATCTCCCAACTTCACGCAGAAAAGTCTCACTGTAGTTCCACAGCCTGCTGGAAGGTGGCAAACATTTGCTGCAGCTGAAGGTGGTTTCGGCCAGGTGGATCCCAATCTGCATGTGCTTTAACCCACTGTGAATGGCAGATGCTTCTTTTCAGCTCTGCCCAAGCCCCCATCAGCATTTTCTCGGCACATCCCACACTTTCAGACTGGACACAACCTGCCCAGTTCCTCTAGAGTTTCTTTTGTTGCTTTAATTAGAGGGCAAAAGCCCTGGACACTGGGGCCAGATCTATACCAGCCAGATACTTTTAACCTGTTACAATGTATGCTGCAATTCTTGAAGTATATTATTTCTCATTATTTGAGAAGATCGTTGATATTCATGTGCATGATAACACAAGGAGAAGTAAAAGGAGCTAGAATGACTTTGAGAAGAAAAAGTTTGCTCATTGTATGAACTGTTTTCTACCTTCCTAGGAACCAGTTTCCTGGAAAATGCATCAAAATAACCTAGTCAGCTGTGTTTCAAGACCTTATCCCTGGAAATACCCAGATTTTATTACTAGCCTCCCTTGAAAAGTATGAAACACAGCAGCAAAGACCATCCTTATTTTCCCTCCATACCCTCACAGAATCTACTCAACCCACAGAGACATTTACCTTGTCTGTCAGCTTCAGATTAACTCCTGCTATGAGAATCATCTCGGCAATGTCCTGCCTGCCGTGCTCCGCAGCGATGTGGAGTGAGGTCTGCTGCCTCTGCAGAGGGAGGGGGAAAGGACTGCATTTCAGAGAGGGATACATGTGAGGCTGGAAGGATAGGACAGACCGATATTAGGAGGAAGTGCTGTAAGAATGCTGTCAGCTCTGCCCTCCTTTCCCCTCTATTCCTTTTTAAACTGAGGGCCAAACACCCTCCTACATCAACCTGGAGTTGGGTTCCTCAGCCTCAGCAACATCTCAGTCTAAAGAAGGAACGTCTTCAGTTCCATCAAGCTCCCTAGGGTCACTTATAGGACTACATTATTTCCTGTTACTTCAACAATTTCTGTAGGCAGATAGTTTGGCCAAAGCAGGAAAGGAGCTGTGCCAATTCCTGGGCCAGGGCCAGGTGAATGCATATGCTCTCCAAACTGTAGGCACCTTGGGACTGGTTATTGGAAATGATGAAAACCAAACACAAAATGTGGCCATTTTCTGGTATCATCAGGAGAGAACTTCACTACAAGAATCAACGTTAACCTAAACATTACAAACAAGCTATGCAAAGCCCATCCTTCACCAAACTACAATTTGGTGACACAACCAAGCTACCTCCAGGTTTGCCTCCCATTCACTGCCCACGTGTGGAAAGCCATCAAGCGATGACTTCACTGCAACACTCAGAATCATTTCACAGGTTTCATGTTTCCTGGAGTTGCGCTTCCAGCTTTTCCCCATTTTAAAGCACTCTTTAATCCTGCCCCCAAGGTAATCAAATCCCCCACAAAAACTGGTTCACATTTCAGGGACAAAGAACAGGAGCTGCAGTCTTACATTATCTGGAATGTCAAGGTCACACTCTGCCTCGATGAAGAGCTTCACCATGGCTGGGAAGTTCTGCAGCACTGCAATGTGTGTTGCTGACGCATTTTGCTGTGGAAAGAAGACCCTGCACTTAGGAAGAGCTTAGCTCATGGAACCAAAAGGACCACCCTGTGCCCAGTATGTCTTATGCTAACCCAGTTGCCAGCCTGGACTGGGGATAGTGCTCGATAAGCACAGACCCCACAGCAGCACTGGTCCCCGCACAGTTGGTTCGTGCTCTGTAACAGCTCCACAAACTGCTTTTCTGTAAGGGACGAGAGCATTGAGAGGGACTTACATGATTAACAGCATCTGGGTGGATTCCTGCATCCACGAGGATCCTGGCTATCTCCTCATAGCCATGCTGTGCTGCGTAATGAAGGCAGCTCATCTTCTTCTGAGAGGCATGTCAGAAAAGATGGGTATTAGTCAGGGCTTCTTCTCAGAGGCTGCAGTTGTTACACTGTCCACAGAGATCTCCCTGCTTCCCTCCCACGAGAGCCTCAAGCTCCATACTGACAAATTCATAGAGATTGTCTTCACAGCCAAACCAGTCTCAGGGAGCTTCACCCACCAAAAGTACATGGGTACCTTCCTCTGGTCTCCCTGTGCTACTGCTGAAGCACTGGGCTCCACACGGCCTCAACCCCTAATGCAGATCCTCCCTGAGGGGCCACAAGGCTGGACAAAAACCCACTAAGTAGTGTCTGGAAATGGAATCACCTCCATGGAACTAACCTGGGTTTGGGCATTGACATCGGCCCCTGCTCCCAAGAGCAGCTTCACACAGTCGCTGTGCCCCCCGTCTGCTGCCAGGTGCAGAGCTGTAAGTCCTTCCTGGTCAAGGCAAAAGAGGAGACAAGCAGCATTTCTGTAGAGAAGGCCAAGACAGAGCAGAGGAATGAACAAGCCTCTACCTCATCTTCTGAATCCAAGACATGTTAAAATACCAATTTTGAGGGCCAGGGATCTCCAGTTGATTGTTAGGAAAGTAAAGGACACACATTATCTGCCACTGACGTATCGGTTATGCCACTGGAAACAGCTGGCCCAGGGGCCACAGGACAGACATCATGTTCACTTGCCTTTCTCCCCTTCAGCCCGTTAGCAAACAACAAAGGATTTCACATGGACAATGAAGACAAACGATTTTCCTGGAGTAGCCCAGAGACAGCCACGGGCAGAACTGGAAACCCCATGGCCCTCAACCACTGGTTCTTCCCTCTGAAGGCTGCAGCTCATCTCTTTACAAGAAAACAGAAACAAGCAGAATTCCTAAGTAAGTGATTTAATCTGGGTTTATTATTGCTCTTCACACAAAGGGCAGCTCATCTGGGGGAAGACAAATGCTACGAGAGTTACCACAGAAGGTATCTTCCCCTTTCTTTCAGATCTTAATCACAATCAAATACAGTTTTCAAAGACAGTAACCAAGTAAGACTAAAAAAAAATGGCTGATAGACTTAATTGGGAGTGTGCCCTGAAATAAATAACAGTGTTACTAAGCCAATATTTGCTACCTAAATCATTAACACCTAATTTTCCAAAGCAGGTCTGTCAAAGTAAGATCTCAAACAGAAGGTCCATATGTTCAGTGACTAAGTCAATACTATAAAACACAGTGAAGTTTAGTTTAAAACACACTCAATAACCATTTAGGCACTTGAATGTAGAAGGGGCAAGGAGAAAAAGGGAGATTAAATAGAGTGATAAGGTAGCTCAGCAGATCCAGCAGGAAGAAAAGGACAACACTTCAGAATTGGATATCGGTCCAAGGAGGACGTTGCTTTTCACTGGTACTTGGCAAGCGTGACCTGCATTTGCACACGTACACTTCAGATAAAATCAGCTCTCCTGTCAATACTGACTGCACAGCCTCACGACCGCAGCACCAGAGTATTTCTAGGGAGAGAGGGGGAAACCGATGGGGTTTTGATTTCTTTTAATGGTACTTACTAAGTTCTTTTCATCAAGGCCCACTCCAACTTCTATAATCTTCTGCAGCACAGAGAGGTGTCCATTTTTAGCAGCTAAGTGCAATGCTGTGTTTTCTTCCTGCAAGTAAACGTCAGTTCACACGTACACGTATCACAGGATGGAGCGTTCACGCACCACAACCTCACACACTGGAAGGGCGACTGAAAGGGAGATTGTAACCAGTGGCACGAGTCTGAAACAGTGTTCTGATAGGTGCAGCAGGGAGGGAAGAAACTCAGCTGCCTTAAACTGGAGCATGGTCCACCAGGCTGGCTGCGTATCCTGTCTGCAAAGTCCTGGAGAGAAATCCAGCATGGCCCGAGGTGCAAATGGCTTGCTGGTGGATAGGGAAGAAAAGCCCTGACATACCACAACCTGTTGACAACTTGTCTGCACCAGCCTCGTTTGGTATCCTGATCCCTGACTTTCACATCCTCTAATCCTTGGACTTTACTTCCCTTGTGCGTGGTTTTATGTCCGTACCTTGTCTTTGGCACTGTGAGAACAGCCCAGCTGAATCAGGAACTCCACCACCTCCCTCTGCCCATACTCTGCAGCCAGGTGAAATGCTGTCCTGTCCATCTTTGAAAGAGAACAGAGAAATACAGTCCAAGAAAGGCTCAGAATGACCAAGATTAGTTCATCTGCTGCAAGCAATATAATAATGCCTGGGCCGATAACCCAGCCCACAGCAGGGGAAACTGCTGCACTTCAAAAATAGTCATCTTTTTGTTAACTTTTATTCTGCTTTACATTTGGGATCACCCTAACAAAACAGAGTGAACAGAACTGCCCCCAGGGACTAACAACTCCAAGCACTTTGGTCTCACCAAACACTGGAGAAGAGATCTTTTAGTGTTTATTTTGTATACAGAGAATAAGAAATAGTTTAATAAAAGCAACTATGGATAAAAAAAATGGGATTACTATCTGAGACTCCAGTTACTGAGTGAGACAGAACCCCTTTTTGGGGAAGGACAGATCTCTTGTTGTTTCATTTAACTCCCAGGCATCAGAGTGGGGATCACTCTTGAACCCGTGAAGGCCATGGAGCAGAACAGAGTGTGCACATGCTCCTGTGTGTTCTTACGCTGTCTTCAGGAACAGATCAGCCAATGCTGGAACACACTGGGAGAGGGTTACCCTTGGTTGTTATTTATCGACAATACACTCTGGAGCATCACCTGCAAGAGAGGAAGACACTAAAATTCCTGAATTTATTCTGCAAAAGGCCACATTGGGAAGCCCTGGCTGCTGAATTTTGACCAGAGCCCAAATCCTCATCACCACTAAGCCCCACTTTGCAGGAGGGCTGATGGGAGTAGCATCTGAGTGTCTTCCCAAGATCAAGGGCAATGTTCCTTCTAAGCTCAGCAAAGCAAGATCAGACCTTATGAAAGAAAGCAGTGAAGAGCCTTCCTACCTTGTCTGTGTTATCCACGCACATGTTCTCCAAGTCCTCCATGATGAACTCCATCACCTGGATGTGTCCCCTCTGAGCTGCACAGTGGAGCAGGTTCCTGCCATTCTGGAGAGAAGATCAAGGATGGCTCATTTAACAAGCCCAAACCTGCAGGATGGTCTCTGTGAACAACCTGTTCCTGCCAGCAAAGACCCATTCCATGCCTTCCTGCACCTGTCTCTGCCCCCCATCACCATCTAGAGCTGCGTGATGGACCCAGACAGGGAGACTCTCTCACCCTGTTGACACTGTCTGTCTTGGCTCCAGCATTGACAAGGATCTGCAGGACACGGAGGTGGCCAAACCAGGCCGACAGGAGAAGCGCGTTCATTCCAAACTGGGTGGAAAAGGAGAGAGATACAGTTAAACTGCAGCCACCACCATCCCTACCCTGGAGGGAAGCTGTCCCTCTAGGTTCATGGTTTCCCCAAGTACTTTTGTTTCTCTCCGTGCTTTTTTTAGCCCTGCTTTCTGCAATTACTGTTATTCCTGCCACAGATGGTTGCAGCAGCTGAGCAGAGACCTGCCTCTTGACTGCCACTTCCTAGGCAGTGGCACATATTACCTTGGGTGTTATGGGTGAGAGAACTCAGTGGCTGTCACCACCTTCCCACAAGCCCCAACAACACAACCAGAAGAAGCCAAACATACCCATACTATATAGAAAACCTCATTCTACCAGCCTACTTCCCAGTCACCGTGCAAAGCAAAAGACAGAGGACAGACACTTCTGGAAACAAGGCTTGCTCCAGAAAGGGGATGGACCTGCCTCAGCAGGGAGGTCACAGCTTCGCAAGCGTTGCAATGTCTTGTGCCACCCACCCAGGGCAAAGGCATAAGCTGTAACTGCCAGCCCAGCACCCAGTCCCCGGTGCTCCCTCAACACAGACCACATCTGCAGGACACACGAGGGGAGTCGCCTTCGTACACTGTCTTTGTCATCTACTGGGACGTCGTGATCCAGGAGCAGCCGCACAGCATCCGTGTTCCCTGCTCCTGCAGCCCAGTGCAGGGCAGTCCGGTCTGTCTGGAGGGGATGGAAGAAAGGAAGGAGAGAGGGAAGGCTGATGATTGCAGAGCTGTGCATCCACCAGCCTTCCTGAAGGCTAAAATTGTCTTTGCCATCCATGGGGACAGAATTTCTCACGCTGTGCAGGGCCTTCTTTGGACACAGCCCTCTGTCTCTTTGCTCTGTTGTCAGGCAGACGAGCTCGTCACTCAGAAACAGCAGTTCTGGATTATAACAACAGCATGGGAATGACAAACATCACTCAGCATGGATGGACAGACTGAAACAGCGGGGATGGGTGCAAACCCGTATTTCCAGGAACCTGCTGGTCAACAAGGGGAGACCTGCACCAGGAACTGAGCTCGTCCCTCAGCCCTGGTGTACAGAGATAACAAAATCAAAGCCTTTCGTTGCCGTCATGAGTATCTGGCACACAGGTTCCAAGGGGAAACATAATTTATCACCCCTCCTCAGTGCTTGCAACTTTCCAGTCTGGACAGGATGACAGTGCTGTGGGTTTCAGTGGGTTGTGAAACTGCCCAGTTGCCACAGGCCCTATTTAGCACTGGGCGGTGTATTTTTAAAGCTCTGATCAAACCAGCCGCTAATGAGAAGAGTGGCGTTAAGGAGCTGCAGTTCTGAACCACCCTCAGAGCTTCCTGCAGCTGAGAGGTAGAAAATCCCAGGACTTACGTTGGTTTTGGCTTTGATGTCGACCCCTCTCCTGATGAGCTCCTCCATCCTGGCCGTGTCATTCCGCTTCGCCGCATCATGGAACTCCTTCTCGGAATAAAGCACTGCAGCAGAGACAGAAGAGCAGGCATTAAAACAGAAGAGCAGGCATTAAAACAGTGCTGGCAAGGAGCACAGAGCAACACGACCCAGCAAACCTCTCCTTCATCCTGCTGGTCCCAGCGACTTCAAGATTGACTGCAGAAAGAGCCCTCCAACAAGAATCCCAGCCCTAGAGATGTTGTTTGTTGGATTTGTCCTCTCCCACTATCTCCCCTTCCCTGAGCACCCCTGTGACACATCTGTGCTCTTCCAGTCCTACCAGCTTCTCTTCTACAAGAGGCATCCAAACATATTACTGTTCCAGTTCCACCACACCAAGAAGATAAGACACTTGCTGTCTAAATAGCACTGCCCCATTCCCCTCTTGAGGGCAGAGAAGGAAGGCACCCCTACTGTGGATTCTTAGGGTAGCAGATGTATAACCTCATCCTCCAATTTCTGCTCCTTTCACCTTCAAACAAAAAACTTTAGCTCAAGAAAAATGCAAAGAACACACATGTTAATACCAGAGAGAATTGTTCAAGAGTGTTGGAGCTGCTGCTACAATGAAGGCAGCACGATTTGGACACTGATTTCTGCAGGGACAGGATTTCCTGAACTGTATATTGAGACCCCATTCTCATCTGGTCAGGTGTATTAACAGGGCTGCATTTCCACGCCCCATGGGCCCTTCATTGGAGAGGAAATATCAGGAGCACTTGGGAAAAACCTGGGGAGTTTATGTTAGTTATTAACACCAATGGCTACAGACCTCCTACCTCCTTGTAAATATTTACCTCCGTTCCATGGAATAAACCTCACATTTCAGTCAAGCAGCTGTTACTGCCCCGGCTCTCCAGGTGACAGAAATACCTTCTTGTATTTTACGATCACCCAAAGCATCACTGCCAAGAGATGCCAAACCACCCCTTGACTTTTTCATTCTTTACCTGCAAAGATGCAGTAACAAACCTTGCATCTCCAAGGCAGCTGAATCTACAATGTCTTGATTTTCAGCCACCCATGTGAAACCATTTGACGGGCTGAGTTTCCTAATCGGTATGGATACCAGCAAAGATAGCCCAGTGAATGTAAATGCCCCAATCAGGGGATACCCCTGCCCAATAGCAGCATTTCGGGAGATATTTAGCAGTTTTCCCCTTCTCTTTCAAGCTCAGGTTCCAGGGCGTTTTATACCTTATGCTACTGACTATGAATTTAGTTATTTACCCTCAGTGCAATGCACCAAACTATCAGGCAGTTCATTATGCAAGAGATTTTTAAAAAGCAGCGAAGGAATTGAAAGGCACTCAAAGAAATGGATGAAAACTGTCTGCTGGGCTTTACCTAAGGCTGCGAGACACAAAGACAACCCAGTATGGCCCGGGGACTGGTCGATAATGGGGTTAAAATGCTCAAGTGGGGGGTACTGGTCACAAAGACAACCCAGTATGGCCCAGGGGCTGCTCGATAAAGGGGTGAAAACGCTCAAGTCGGGGGTACTGGTGTTCTATGCAGCATCTTAGGGCTACAGGATGCTCTGGGGCAAAATAAGCAGCCTCGATCTCCGCATACGTTACACACCTATTTTGTTTCCGAACGGATTTTTATACGTCTTGTTATTCTTTAAGGCATCCCTGCCCTGCCCCTGAGCCCGAGCACGGGGGAGGCCGGCGCCTCGCCCGCCTTCTCCCGCCACACCAATTCCCCTCTCACGGCCCGGAGCCTCCCTCCCCTCAGGGCCTCGGTCCCCCCTCCACTCACGGCTGTCGTCCTCCGAGGCCAGGTCGTCCCCCATGTCGCGGCCCCACCGCGACCGCCTCAGGGCGGGCTGAGCGGCCCGGCCCCCGCCTGTTTCAGGGCGGGCTGGCTGCCAGTCGCCGCCCCGGCGCCGCAGAGCGCGGCTTTAACTAGTATTTAAAGGGAAATAAAATAAAATTACCCTTTTTTCTTTTTCTTCTTCC
>WTSP01018060.1:5177-18051 GCA_025331215.1 Actenoides lindsayi | reverse complement strand
GGCCGCTCCGCCCCCCGCGGGAGGCAGGGCGGTGCCGGGCCGCCCGGGGGGCTGCCCCCGGGGGGGAGGGGGGCTGCCGCCGACCCCCGCCCTGCCGGGGCTCCCTCCCCCTCCGGAGGGCGAGCGGGGACCCCCTCCGCGGCCGGGATGGCTCCCGAACCGCCCGCCCGGTGCGGGGCCGGCAGCGCGGAGCGGAGCGGAGCGGAGCGGTCGGGCAGGTGCCGTCCCGGAGGAGGCGGCTCCGTGCGGAGCCCCCGCGGCAGCCGGAGCCGGGGCGGCGGGGTCCGGAGCGAGCGCGGAGAGGCAGCGTGTGGCCGCAGCGCCCGCCGAGCCGCGCTCAGCCCCGCCGGGGACCCCGCTGGGGACCAGAGCTGGGAGCAAACGCGGAGCGCTCCTTGTCCTCCGCGAACCCAAACCTGCCAGGCAGATGGAGACTGTGGGAGCTTCTGGAAAAAAGTTTTCCTGGTCTCTCTGCTGTAACGTGGCTTTTCTCTCCCGGTTTGGCATCGCTGGCGATAAGACTTGCTTCGTTTCTAGTCATCAGTCAAAGAAATCTCTGTGGGCAATAGGGAGAGTCCGACATAGCCCGTGTGTTTCCCAGCACATCGTGTTTCAGATATGTTCAGAGGTAGACATAGGTGGAGGTGGATACAAAACCGGGGCTGAAATAGCCTCAGTTTTTTTCTCTGGGAATAGCGTGTATACTGAATTTTACTCTGAAAAGCATGGCAATGTTTTAGTACCATTTGAATTTGAGCTTCAGTGACAGTGGATTCACCTGAAGAGCTTAAAGTACAGAGTGTGATGAATGAGGTTTAGAGAGACAATTTTCCCAAACAGATAACAAAATCTGGGAGCAGTTGCAAAATCAATGAGCACCTTACATTTCAATCTTATTTTAGAGAGAGCAGAGATAAGGGCAATCCACAGTCAAAGGACAGCTTTCCAGTGGTGTGGGAGTGCTGTATTTTCCCAGCTCCCATTGATTTCCAATAGGAATTAACTGGCTTTTATGCCTTCAAACATTTCTTTTTGTATCCAGAGTGCTAAAATGACTATTACGTGTTTATTTGCTCGTTCTAATCCCTCCTCAAAGTGCTTTTATGCAAACTGCCATCTAATTCTCCGTGGCATGCTACAAAGTGGCAAAACTCTTGTTGACTCGTAGGCGCGGGATTCAGCCCCGTAAAAATACTGAATCCCCGGTTGTAATTTGCTGCGAAGTTAATGCGCACACGTAATTCTGCTTTCCTCCCCAGTACTGCTCATGAATGTGTGCGTCTCTTTCCAGAGCTCTCTGAATGCTTAAGGCTACATTCAATAAGTAGCTGGCTCAAACACATTTGAATGCTGGTGAGCGAGAAAAATCTAAACTGAATTATTCTCAGGCAGGGATTTGCTTTATCGCGTTCAGCCGTTGCACTGACAAAGTTTAGATCCAGGCACTGAGATGGAAATATTTTTTCTCTGGAAGCTCGGACTCAGTCCCATGCCAGCACCCTCAGCAGCCCTGCATTCCTGTGCGGCAGCTGGACCCGGCAGCTGGGAATGCGGGCGGATACTTTACTGGGGCCAAATCCTGCCTGCATGGCAGTCGAGGGGATTGACTGCCACAGACTTCAAGTAAGCTCCGGATTTGGCATAGATTATCTCCGAGAATTAGGTTGCTCACAACTTTTGCAGTCTTGTCTCCTTTTTGTTTTGAAGCTGTTCTCTGCGCTGGTTTGGTTTCTGTCTTCACTTAACGGCTAGGACAGAGGGCCAAAAGGGAACAGAATAGATATTTTGTTGTCTGCTGTGTTACCTGATTTGTTTTGGGTAATCACATGAGATGCTAGAGATAAGTGGAGTGATACCTTCTTCTAAACAGAGGATTACTTAATCAGTTTAGTAAATACCTATGTTCAATTTCCCTTTCTTCTTCCCAGCAGAAGATCATGTTTAATTGAGAAATGCTAAGCATTAGTGAGTCCTTGAGCCACTTACTTTCTTAACCATGTAGGATACTCACTGTATCCACGAGAACTTACTCCCATTGAACTCTTAAAACATAGTTTGCTGCCTGAAGTCATTCTGCAGCAGAGCAAAGCCTGTTCTCTCAGCAAGAGGCACTTCTTTCTCCTCTCCAATACTCTGCTCTTGCGCCCCAGCTCTCTTCTGCACCCCCGCAAGAATTGCCACAGCACTGGATGCCTGGTGGCACCGGGCCTGGAGCGTATGACAACCGTGATCAATCAGAATTAGAAAGGAGGTGATGCAGGAGTCCGGAATACTGATGTTTCCCGTTTGTCTGTGTACACAAGACACACATTTTTCAGGAGTGTGGGCGACAAGCTACCAGAAGACGTGGTGAATTTTCCATTTCTCCAGATGTCTGAGTAAGGACTGCAAGTGCCTTTTTGGAAGATGTATTTTAATCAAACAGAAATATGGAGCTCAGTGCAGAATTACTGTCAGAATAGGTCCTCAGGGACATGTTGCACACAAAACCCAAGTCATCAAGGATCAAATTGTCTTTTATGAACCTCAAAATCTGTTAATCCCCATGTGTTTTTTTCTTGTAATATCCTAAAAAGTATTGATATGAAAATGATTAATAATGTACTTCAGGAGCAAAATATCCCCTCTGGAGGCATTTGTGCTTATGCACAAAAACATACCCAGCCATCTTAAAAGAAAGCTCCATTTCGGCATTTTACTGTCTGTTTTGAAGAGGAATTTTTTTTTTTTCAGGTGCTCAATGCCTAATTTTAGAACTCCCTGAGAAAATAGCCTGCGTATGAGGAAGTAGATAATAGCAGTATATATGATGAGGGCTGTTTGAGTAGCCATGTCCAATGTCTTTTTTATAAACCCCTTGGTTGGCTCCCTGAATAGCTGGTACTCCTTTGTTTGATTATGAAGGTCAGAGTGTATGTGGTGGGCAGCTGAAAGCTGTTGTCTTGGCAAATGGAGAGGCGGCTCTCAGTGCTCCATTTAGCTGCGACAGGCTTCAAAACTAAGTGCTGGCTGGGCAAAAGGGAGGCAGTGAATGTTTGGAAGCAGAGGCTCCCTGTTAGGGATTGTCACTGCAAGCCCATTGTCTTCCTCCAGCACTTTCCGGGTGGAATTTTATTGTTGAGAGTGAATTTTACAGTTCAGGGTAGGGAGTGTGTGAAACGCTGCCTTTGCCTCCTTCTCAGCATGCATCAGCTGTGAGTGTGGTGGTGCCATGGTGCGCAGATCCACCCTTTGGATGGGATTGCTTTTAGTTGTGCCAGTTCTGCCTGGCCAGGTGAGCATTGCTGTTTCTCGTGATGTTCTTATTCCCTGTCATCATGTGGCCAATGCTCTTCCCATCGGATTCCTACTTAGCAGGAAGTGAAAAGACTTAACCGATCACTCGGCAAAGCATCAGGAAAGTGTTTCAGCTTTTGCCAAGTTCAGAGAGATCTTGATACAGCATTCATTTGAGAAAGGCAGAGATTGAGACAGCTCTAGAGAAGCCCAAGGGTGAGGTTCATTAGATCTCAAACACGTGCTGCCAGATGAGAGCCACACATTCATTTCTTAATCCTAAATGTAGAGGCTTAAAGTTATCATCTGTTAGTTTAGAGCCTGTAAATGGAATGTAATGTTGTAGTGGAAGTAGATGGCAATGAGGTATCGAAAGCAACTGCAGCGTAATATCCCATGGGATACCTAGAGTCTGATTTGGCTGCGTGGCTTAACTCAATAGCGTGCACCATACAGAGCCTTTGCTCAGGTTACGAACACGCCAATATATAATCTCTGCAGCTTGGCAATTGAACCTCATTGGAACAATATTTATGCTCTGCAATAATACGCCTATGTCTTCATCTGTCTTTGAAATTGGTTCTGAACCAGAGTCATCACTCAGGTGCAAAGGATTATTTAAAACCCTGGACTGTGCACAGTATAACCCACTGGTCCCAGTGGAGTCACTCCCGATGCGCAAAGCTGTAAGCAAAAGCAAACTTGATCCAACCCTTCTGAAAGCTTGTTAATGTTTACAACTGTGTTATACAGTTGAATATGTGCTTAAATTTAAATTATACTTCAACTTAAAGTTGGAGCTCTCTCTCCCCACTCAGAAGTTTAAGAGGCAAATGTTCTAGTGCTGGAGGAGTCACTGGAGTGAATCTGAACCCTCTCCAAGATCTTTAATGAAGACAGGTTTCAGGCAGCATTATTTCAGCAATGTAGTTAAGTGGGTTTTTTAAATCCCTCCCAGATATAAAGAACATAAGAGGGACTTGCTTTTGTACCTCTTAATCACAGTACCCGTGAGCAGGTGCACTGCTCTCTCGTTCCTGCTGCCACACGTGAAGAGCAGTGTCACCAGCAGTATAAGATCTGGGATGCCACATGGATTTGCACTCATGGAGAATCTGTCTGCTGGTGGTAGTGCTTGGAGGTGCTTTTGGAGGCACGCTGCAGGCTTTCTACAGGGAGGCACCATCAGAGCTGCTGACTCCAATTCTGTGTAACTGCAAGTGTAATAGATGTGAGTCCTGGAAATCCACTCCTCACCTCTCTTACATCCAACGCCGTCAAAGCTTTTTCACAGTGCTGCAATAAGCCCGAGATATTCAGTACTGAAGATTATACTTGGCAGAGACTGCATTGGGTCGCAAGAAAAGACAGGAGATCAAAGGCTTTGTCCTTGATTTTTGCAGTAGAGCAAGAGTGTAAATTGTGCTCTATTATAGGGACTTTCATCAGTAAGGCCTTTGGCAGGGTTTTTAGCATCTTCTCCTTGTGTTAGCGCAGTTGAGAAGAGATCATTTTACAATGGAAAAAAATACATGTTAAATAACCCCAAGTGATTTCCTGTGGAAACTCAAACCACTGTTGCACTTAGATTTGAACTCTTTCTTACCCACCTAAAAGAATTGTACGCTGATGGAAAAAAAAAAAAAAATCATCTTTCTTCAGCATTCATGTGAGTACAAAGAACACAGTACTGGCTCTGGGAGAGGTTTTTGTTGTGATACAACAAACACAGCTTCCGCACAGCAGTGGTGGTGCCAAGCAGCTGGCAGAGATCTGACCTGAAGAGCACGGGGCATTGGCAGAGACAGCAGCAGCTTTGATTTGGCAATCTGAGTTACCTCTCTGTAGCTGAAGAAGCTCTGGAAGTCACATGTCAACAGTGCAGTGTTGCTTTTGGTAGTTGATTTGGTTTTGTTCAAGGTGGGAAGGGTTTTAGTCACGTTAAGTACCCCATTCTACTGATGGAAAAAAATACAGCGTTTGTATCTGCGATTTCCTCTCTTGAAGAAGGACCATCTCTTTCTACAGTCTAAACTCAGAGCAGCAGGCAAAACCTTCAGCATGCCTTCATCATTCAACCTCTTGTTAATGAAGGGCTTCAGATACTGGAAACCTTGTTCTGTTTTCTGCCTTGTAATATTTCTCTGTCCACACAGAGAAATTACCTGCAGGTGAACGCTCTGCATTTCGTGAGAGCAGCCGCAGGAGGAGCAGCTGGCTGCAGCCCTCGGCACGGTGCAGAGGGGAACTCCCATTTGGTGGAACAGTTAATAGGAAAATGGATGGGTTTTCATCTTGGGTTTATAAGAATTATATAAAACCTCTTGACAGATGTGAGAAAAGAGCGGAAGCCCAAGGACTCTCCTTTTGCCAAAGGAACCCTTCCCAGTCAAGCCTCGTGGTTGGTGCCTGGGTCAGAGCTCACTTGAATCATCGGCAGCTTTCTCCTGGGTTTCAGTGTGCTTTGGAGGAATCTGGTGATTAGAAACAAAACAAGAACTCGTATCCCTTTCTCTGAGCAGAGGTTAGACCAGAGCTGTGTCCAGCTTTGGGGATGTTTGAACCGAGTGGTGATTCTGCCTTGGAGGCTGGCAGCACCACATCCTGCTTACGGTGGGTTATTTAAACCTCTTCTAGCAGTAACCACCACCGCCTCTTCTGACAGCACCACAAAGCAGTGCCGAGAGCTCCCAGGTAGCTCTTTGATTTCTGGCACAGCTCTGGGGGTGAGGATGGTAGCTGTGTGTGTGACTCAAACCGACTCGCCTCTGCTTAGTCATTTCTCTCCTCAGTATCTACCTCCTCCTGTAGGTTTCTTCCTCCTAAACTCCTCTGAGAGGCACTTGGAGCAGGTGTCTGTGTTACACAGAAAAGGAGACGATGCAGCAGCCCAGCAGCATCAGGCAGAGACTTTTATTACTGCCAGTTTTATCTGTAAGCTGAGTTTTGCCTGCAGATTTTAGTGCCTCTGGGGAAGCTGAGAACCATTTATTATATTTTTATTCTAATGTTTCTCTGGCTTAATTATTTGAGGGTATGTGTCAGAGTCTATCACTGTCAGATGTTGCTGCTGAAAGGAGATTTTAGCCAGTGAAAACTCCATCTGGGTGGGTGCTTACATAGACTTCAGTGAGAGCAATGTAGTCCTCTTTGTTCCAGTTTTCCCACTGCATTTGGAATCAGACCTTTGCTCTCTTTAGATTTGCGTTAAACTTGATTTTAAAAGCCTTGATCCAACAGAGCAGAGGATTTACTCCATGTGCACTACTTCCACTCCTGAATTTATCCTCCAAACAGCTTTGCCCCAGTCATTTTTTCACCCAGGGCTGCTGCGGGGATGTGCTGTCTGAGCCCTTCCTGGCTGGTAGCCGGGCTCCCCAGGCAGAGGGGTTTGTTCAGGCCGTGGCTGGAAGAGCTGCTGTGGCCATGTGCCACCAGCTGCTGCTGGCTCCTTGGTCACACCGACCTGGAGAGGTTTGTTCCCCGGGGACTCTCCCCTGTGTGTTGCCATTCCGGCTGCAGACGATGAGGATAAACAGAAGTACTGGAGAGAAACGGTAATAAAGGAACCACAGGCATCTGTTTGTTTATTTTTTGGAGGGGGGTTTGGATCCATTTTTAAATTTTCACGGCTACTTGTAGTCAATCAGAAAATCAGTGTAGAGAAACTCCAGGACTTAAAAACTAACCACTAGGAGCACAGCATTTTCTCTGCAGGCTGCGGATAGCCAGGTACATTTACAATTCTTTACTAATCAGACTGGGACTAGACCAGCATATTTATGCAAAAACACTAATGCTTTTATTACCGAAGGCAACCCAGAGCTCAGACCCCTACAGTTTGTCTAGAAAATTGAATATTTTATTTCCCCCCACTACTAGTATGGGGGTTTTTTTGTCTCCTGGCAGTTTGCAGAAAAGCTTTGAGGTACGTGACATACGGCAAAGAGAACATCATAATCTGCTGTGCCATATGATCAGCTCACATTGCAGCGGGCACGTTCCTGGCTCCACAAAGCTTCACAACCATAAAACTATTCCTTGCTTCCTGATGGGAATTTGTGCCTTTGCTTTAACTGTCTGCAATAATTCATATGTATTTGCACTCAAAATATGCAATGTTAATTCTTCTTTAAATATGAATTTTACTTCGTATTGGTAAAGGGGGGAGGGGTTGGTAGTCCTAGGCACTGCTGTTGTCTAGGAATCTCCAGAAGAGACACTTTGCTGATGCACACTTCCCCAAGCAGCAGATTTGATGTGAGGAACGTATCTCCAAGTGTAAGTTGATATTTGCAGATCAGTTGATATTTGCAGAGTCAATTGCATTCACACAGCCATGACAAAATAGGGTGAAACCTTTTTTTTTCCCTTTTGGGTGACAGGTACAGTACCAGTGTGGGACTCATAAAGAACACTCCTACTTTCTGTCATCCTTCCTACGGTAGATTTGCTACTGCTGATGATGGTCATGCATTTATTTGGCACTGACTGTCAGGACAACTCTGGGAGTGATGATACAGAGATGTGTGGCTGCACTGAACGATCACAATCAAATGGTTCATTTGAGCAATAACTGACAGAAGCCACTTCAGTAACCTCTATAAGATAAAGAGCAAGGCATGACAAAAAGAGAGACCAGATGATACAAGTGCAAGGCTTTCTTATTTGCCATGAGTGATCATCAAATCTTTGACTAAAAACTACTTCAATTAAAATATAACATTTAAAAAAGAGGGTATTTTTCTTTAGTAGGATTTTTCTGCACTGGGCTCAACAGGAGAAAATGAAAGATAAACACCACTCTCACCATCAGAGCCTGGGGAGGAAAAGCCTGGTCAGTGCAGCTGAATAGCTTTGGGCTTTTTGATGGGAAGTGGAGAGGTCCAGATAAAGGTCTGTGGGAGCGTTGCTCCGTGGAGAGGAAGGTCTGTGTGGGGAGTCACTGAGCTCCGAGAAAATGCTGCATCTTGGGATTGTTTTTGTCAGCCTGACAAATGCAGCCTTTTTGCCCCCATTGAGTGGAGGATGCTCTGGGGTGCACTGAGGCGAAGGGCTCTGGGACACTTTCTCTCACCAAGCTGCAAGCTCACACCTAACAGTGGGGAGGTTGAAAGGAGTCTGTATGTCTTTGGCCTAAGGTACAGAAACTTGATTTTGAAGGCTTTTGATTAAAGCACAAAGAGTGTATTCAGCTTCTTAAGAGATGTACCTGGACTTGGAAGCAGGATTGTTGCTTAGTCCTCTAAAGTATTGCAGGAGAGTTCCTGTACCCTGAGCTACAGATGGAAATAGAAATACCACTAAGGTGGCAAAAACAGGGCCAGAGTATGTGTATGTATGTCAGGTGTGGGACTATGGGAAGAAAGGATGGGAGGTGGTGTTGGAGTACAGAATTAGACCTGATGGGTTTTATTCACAGCCACCAATTAGGGGGTGGATTTTTTGGCTGAAGTGTAGAAAAGGGGCTGGCATTTCTCTGCCTTCCTCAGCACTCAGAGGGAGGACATGCAGGGACACCAGCAGTTTTACCTGTCAGAGGCAGGGGAGATTTGACTGCTGAAAAAGAGCTTTACACTGTACCCCAAATAGCTTGGATAAGAGATTGGTAAAAGATGGGTATTCTCTGCTAGAAGGGATAATCAGCTTTTCTCTTCTAGGGTCCAGGCTGGTGAGCTGTGGGCTGCAGCATCTTCCCTAAGTGGGAGAAATAGCAGAAGACATGTTGTTCACTTCCCAGAGTTCTCTGTTCCCCCCCCCACCCCTCCCTAATCGGTTCAGAAATGTCTTCCTGTGGGTAGCATGAAGTTGAAAGAAGGTAGGAGAGTATCTGACAGAACCACTGGGATTTGGAGTGGGTTTTAGAGACTTTTCTTAGACGTTTGTAAAATGATGAATGCAAGCACTGAGTGTTATTAGCTTGATTGGCCCAGTCTTTATGCTGCCAGTGGCCCCAGGGTTGTTCTCTGCACTGCTGCTTTGAATTAGCACAGCACCAAAGGGAAGGAGACTGTATGAATATTTGTCTCCCAGAGAAATGCTGAGACACTGGCTCACGTTTGGCAGTTGTCCTAATACATCGTTTGAAGGTGCTACCTCTGCTCAGTCCTTGACGTGTCACAGCACAGCTACTCAGCTGAGATTCAAACTGCATCTCCAGAACCTCACACAGTGATTAAGCATTTGAAAGAAGCAGCTGCTTTACAATTAGCGTAACAAAGGCATATCTTGGCAAAGGGAAGAGCTTCTTCCAACCCCTGTGGTGGTCCTCAGACAGGCAATTTCATTAATAATAATCAATAAAATAAAGAGTGACAATGTAAAGATCTTTCCAAGCTGCCTAATGTGTTTTTAAAAGACTGCATCTTATGTTTTTTAAAGGACTTTAGAGGTGTGGGAGCATACATTTGATTGATCACTGGGAATTGGGCACTGAAACAGCTCTGAGGGTCCAAGCTGTAAAGCAAATGTACAGTGCAACCCTGAAAATATCCTTGTGCAGTTCCCAGCTCCTATGTTCGGTGCTCAGGCCAATGACAACCTCCACGGGGGTGGAGGTTTATGTATGTATTGCAGAAAGTGGCTGAAAAAGGAGCTGCCGGTGACAGGGGAGGAAAGGCGTTGAACACTATCACAGCGATCTTGTCCGCAACAAGTCCTGACTTGTGGTAGTTCCTTCTGCTGAGGCTACGAAACCCCTTGTTATTTGCTGTCAAAGCTAGATCTGCTGCTGGGTTCCCACGTCTTATTTTCCCACTGCCATTATGAAGACCCAGAGAGGAGCGAGCAGAGTGGCAAACCGACTAAGGAAACGTTTGAGTCAGGTGGGCTGGATGGTCCGAGCTGTGTGCGGTCACCTGGACACCACTGACAGGAGCGTTGGGATGAGGAATCCCACCTTGGATCCTCATGGGATCCGCTTGAGGTACGACAGCCACCAACTCATTACCTATCTGGTGGTCTCAGGTGGCCTTGCCTGTGCCAACCAGCAGGAGCAAAAATGCTCGTGGGAGTGTGTATCAGGGTTTGAGAACGGCACGTACATTTTGCAGTAGAGTTCTAGAAAGCCTAAGAATTCTTGATTTAGACCCAAGTCCATTTTGAAAAGAAGATTTAAGCATTTTTTAAATGTTACTCTCTATGTGTTACATGCTATTTTTCTCTGCAAGGGAAGCTGTCTGCACTGCATTATGTATTAAGCACTTGAAAGCATAACTAGTTATGTAATTATTAGAATTATATTTGCATTCACAACTAGGATGTATATAACTAGTATGGTAATGTATGCTAATTAAAGACCAATTAATCATTTTTAAAAATGAGGTTTGAATTTATACAGCTATCACAGTCGTAGTAAATACTCGTTGCTTATGAAGAATAAATCAGGTGTGTTTTAATATGCAACCCTAGTCCTATATAAACACATAGTGCCAATTATTTAGAACAGATTTAACGTGTTCCTTATTCATATTACACAGCTACTGAGTGACAGTCATTATAACATATTTGATGGCTTTTACATTACTGCACATTAATGCTTCCAGCTGTTCACACTGGGTTGGCTCCTGTTTCAACTGGCAGGAAATGCGCAAATTCATTCAGTTTTACCCTGCAAGGTAGAAGGGTTTTACTTATGCTTAATCCAGCCAGGCAGTCCATATAGGCTGTGGAAAACTCTTTCTTTGTTTGGTTTGAAGCTTTATGACTCTGGCAGGGTATCTTACATTGCTTTATCTGCAGGCTTCAGAAACTCTGTGGAGGAGAATCAAAGTCCACATAGAGCTGAGGGCATTTGATGCTTCTGATTTAAGAAATATCCAAAATTTCTCCTGCCAGAGAAGGAAACAGGCTTTGTACACTCTCTCTGTTGTATAAGTTTGTGCTGCAAGTTTAGAATTGTGTTATAGGCCTGGGGTGGACAAGTCCAAGCTAAATTAGCTGAACATGCTGGCTGCTGCCTACTGGAAACTGATAATGAGCTAACAGAAAGGCTTGTGCTGTGCAGCCAAGCACGGCTAATTTGAGTGTTGCTTTTGCCGGGCAGGATTCAGTCAGAATGTTCTGAAGTGTGGGAGGTGCATCCCTGGTCCTGCACCCACTCACGCTGGGCTCCACCACATTGGACACCTCCATCATACACACCACAAGGGTTTTGCCTCCATCGGGGCCAGGCCAGGACTAGGGCTGAAACACTCACCTGTTAATTTCCCCACATCACCCCACCTCACTCCTTGGGAGCATTTGCATGTCAGGCTCTTGGTGCTCCTCTACCGTCCCCAACAGAAAGGAGGGTGAAGTCAGCTGATGTGCTGGGGACCAGGGCATGCAGAGGAAGAGCAGGAGGAACGAGGGAGGTAATGAAGTACTGAAATGCTGTGCAGTAGTTAGGAATGGGCTAACGAGGCATTAGAGCCTACCCCAACAGCTCCTCAAAAGGGTCTGTGGATCCTGAGGTACGTTCACCCCCAGTGTCTGGCTCCTAATCCAGGACTCCAGAATCCCTGCCTTCAGCACTTATCCATAAACAGCTGCAAAAACCTCTGGAGAGCCTGCTTAGCTGGCTGATGCATGTGAGGATGGTGGCTGATGACTGCCTTCAGGGATGGGGCTCCCTGGCTTCAACCACAGCTTCCCTGGCTGGGTCCTGCAGGCAGCTGGTCCCTGTGGTGGATTGCCTAATTACTCTCTCCTCCATTTTATCTTTCTATTTTTTTTTCTTTCTTTTTAAAGTTAAGAAAAAAATGTAGCAAAAAATCTGTTTTACACAAATGCTATGTGTTCCCAACTCAAACCTACCTGAAAGGCTGTTGTAGAGAGGCAGGCACTGGTCTCTTCCCACAAGTAACTAGTGATAGAACAGAAGGGAATGGTCTCAAGCTGCACCAGGGGAGGTTTAGACCGGACATTAGGAAAAACTTTTTCACAGGAAGGGTTGTCAGGCATTGGAACAGAATGCCCAGGGAGGTGGTTGAGTTGCCACACTTGGATGTGTTTGCAAACTGTATGGATGCGGTGCTTGGGGATGTGGCTTAGTGGTGGACGTGGTGGAGTATGGTTAATGGTTGGACTCCACAGCCTTAAAGGTCTTTTCCAACCGAAATGATTCTATGAAAAGTTAGGTAGTGGCAGAATTGAGGGGTTGGCTGCAGATCCTGTTGTGTCTATGAACATTTCTTTGGTACTTTTTTCAGGTAGTTTCAGTAGTTACTAAGCATCTGCTCTTGCTACAAAAGTCCACGACCTGCACAGGACGCAGCACTGGGCTGACAGCTGCACATCGGTGCTTTGCTGAGCTGTCACCTTGGTAGAGGGGCCCGGCCCGGCCCGCAGCGGCAGGTCTCGCTGCTCCGGCTTTTCCTCGGGTTTCCTTTCGTAGCGACACCCCAGGGGAGCGGCGAGACCGGCCCGGAGCGGGCAGCGCTGGCGGGAAGGGCTGACCCCGCGGCTGCCGCCCCTCCGCCCACAGCCGCAGCCCGTCGGGAGGGCAACGGGCCGAGCGCGGCCCTGGCACCAACTGCGCGGGGCGCCGGGAGCTGCGCCAGTGCCGGAGGTGAGTTCAGCTGGGGGGAACTGGTCCCCCCCTCCCGGACTGAGAGGC
>WTSP01018059.1:70149-80962 GCA_025331215.1 Actenoides lindsayi | reverse complement strand
TCAGCCCCCCCCCCCACACACCCCCCCCCCACACACACACACCCCAGAGCTTCCAACCCAGAGGAATAGTTAGAAATGGAGTTTATTGAGAGGACAGGGCACACTGTGCTGAGCAGACACAAGGCATGGTCAGACAAGTATACTGGCCAGTCTGCTTACATGCTACCAGTCCCACTTACTTCCTTTTCCCGCTGTTTTACCACAGCTCTTCCCCAATACACCTTGGTCCTCCCTCTCTGGTCCTTTCTCTAAATATACCATGATATACGTTGTGCAATGACAAGGTGCCCTTCTTGGCACCCCATGAGCCCCACAGCTCTGTAGGCAGTAACACCTTCAAACTGCAGGGTGATCCAGAGAGCTTCTCCCATCAATCCATCTGGTGGGTGGCACTCCTGGACATCATGCCTGATGGCTTGCCGTGACGGCCCAGGGAGGAGCTGGGGCAGAGGCCCCTTGCCACTGATGAGCTTATTGAGAGGTTCATCCACCTGTCATTTTTCTCTCCACACATTTCATCTGTTATGTGTGGAGACAAGCCAGGTTATCATGCAACTTAATGTGTAAAACTAACTTTTTTATTTATGATGTACTAATGATGAATGCTGAGGAAAGACCTTCCAGCACTCCTACGCTAAAGGAACCTTTCTTTTAACCCATAGGATAGAGATTTGTCAGAAACAGAGAGAACAACCAGCAGTTAGTTACGAAGACTAAAGCTGGAGAGTTCCTCGGCAGTACAAGAAACAGCAAATAATGCTAAAAATTATTCATGCAGGAGAGTCTGTTGGAGGAGGTTGAAGGGTAGGCATCCAGCTAAGATCATCCCAAAGGAGATCAAGAACAGCTGGGAACATTTGAGACTTAAAAGTGAATTTCTTAAATAGTAATTTATACTTGAAAGAAGCCAATGTTTTTATCCTCTCTCTTTTTTCTTTTGTTTTGGAGGGTTGTTTTGTTTAAGAGTGGTAGAATATGCTGCTCACAATCAAATCTCTGTCAACTGAAATTACAGCAGTGTAGATTATTGAATGGTAACCAGTCAGACCCCAGTCAGTCCTGTTACGCTGCAGTTCCACAACCAGAATTAGGAAGCAAAGTCATGACTAGTTTTGATCAAAGGAGACTCTGAGGACCCCTTTTGCTTGATCAAGCTTTTGACACTGAAAACTACAGGGTGTTAATTAACAATCTTCACCATCTTTACTTCTCTGATGTAGTTCTTAAGTGGTTTCAAAGCTGTTGTAATTCTCAGAAAGAAAATAGGACATAGTTACAGAAAATTGTTAGTGAAATAGTAGGTCAGATGAGATGACTGTAATGGTGCCTCTTGCCCTAAGCTTGTGAATCTGTCAAAAGGCTATGTCCTGATGCTATCCCATCTCTGCAGGAGGTACTGATTGGGCCTCTTTACCAGTTTCTGGATTCTGAATTAGTCTTCCAAGTTCTCATTTTATATTCATGGTATAATATCATTATCTATGGTAGAGTGAAAAGGTCATTATGAACTGAAAAGGCTTTTTTTTTGCTCCACTATTGGACAGAAAATGGAATACTTTCATGGGCTTTACCTATTATTTTCAGACAAACCTAACACCAAATTTGGTGCAGAATATGTAACATCATGTCTGCAGCACAGAGAGGCTTGTAAGTGGAGTTCTCCCCTTTCAGGTAGCTTGAACCTAGCTGGAAGCCTGCTAAGATATCCTCCTGAACAGTGCAGCACTGTATGGGAACAGCAGCTTACCAACTGAAAGAATTAAGGTTCTGTTAGTATAGGCTAATTTAGCTGTGATCCTCTGACATACATAGCTGTACTGCTTACTCAGCTCCATCCCAGGGACTTCTGCACTTTAATCTACTTCATGACAGCCATTCGGTCTTCAGGGTTCATGGTTGGCTGGATTTCCCGGTCCCTGTAGGTAAGAGAGAACACCTGGAGGAAGACTCTCCCTTGATCAAGGAGGATTGGATTAGAAATCATTTAGCCAAGCTGGACACCCACAAATCCTTGAGTCCTGATGGGATGCACCCATGAATGCTGAGAGAGATAGCTGATGTTATTACTAAGCCACTCCCTATCACTTTTGAAAGGTCATGGAGAAATGGAGAGGTGCCTGAGGACTGGAGGAAAGCCACTGTCATTCCAGTCTTCAAAAAGGGCAAGAAGGAGAACTCAGGAAATTACGGGTCAGCCAGCCTCACCTCCATCCCTGGAAAGGTGATGGAGCAGCTCATTCTGGAGGTCATCTCTAAGCATGTGAAGCAAAAGAAGGTTATTAGTAGTCAGCATGGATTCACCAAGGGGAAATCATGCTTGGCCAATCTGATAGTCTTCTGTGATGGTGTGACTGAATGGATAGATGCAGGGAGAGCAGTGGATGTTGTCTTCCTTTACTTCAGCAAGGCTTTTGATACTGTTTCCGATAGCATCCTCATAGGTAATTTAGGAAGTGCTGGGTTAGATGAGTGGTCAGTGGGGCAGATTGAGAACTGGCTGAATGAGAGAGCTTGAAGGTTTGCAATCCGCAGTCCAGTTGGAGGCCTGTAGCTAGAGGTGTTCCCCAGGGATCTATACTGGGTCCAGTCTTGTTTTACATATTCATCAGTGACCTGGATGAAGGGATGGAGTGTACCCTCAGCAAGTTTGCTGATGATGCAAAACAGGGAGGAGTGGCTGACACACCAGAAAGCTGTGCTGCCATCCAGTGTGACCTGGACAAATTGGAGATTTGAGTGGAGGGGAACCTAGAGAAGTTCAACAAGCACAAGTGTAGAGTCCTGGACCTGGGGAGGAATAACCCCATGTACTAGTACAGGGCAAGGGTTAATCTCCTTGAAAGCCACTCTGCAGAGAATGACCTTGGAGTCCTGGTGGGCAAGTTAACCATAAACCAGCAGTGTGCTCTTGTGACCAAGAAGGCCAGTGGTATTCTGGGATGCATTCAGAAGAGTCTGACCAAGCAGGTTGAGGAAGGTTCATCTACTATGCCCTAGTGAGGCCACATCTGGAGTACTGTGTGCAGTTCTGGGCTCCCCAGTTCAAGAGAGACAGGGAACTGCTGGAGAGAGTCCAGCAGAGGGCTGCGAAGATAATTAAGGGACTGGAACATCTCTTCGTCTTCATCATCTGAGGAAAGGCTGAGACACCTGGGTCTGTTTGCCTGGATAAGGGAAGACTGAGAGGGGATCTTATCAATGCTTTTAAATATCTGAAGGGGAGGTGTTAAGAAGCTGTGGCCAGTCTCTTTTCAGTGGTCCCCGGTGATAGGACAAGGGACAGTGGGCACGAACTGGAACACAGGAAGCTCTACCTAAACATAAGGAAAAACTTCACTGTGAGGCCGACAGAGCCCTGGAACAGGCTGCTCAGAGAGGTTGTGGAGCCTCCTTCTCTGGATGCTTTCAAAACCCACGTGGACATGTTCCTGTGCAGCCTGCTCTAGGTGATCCTGCTCTGGTGGCTGTGATTTCTCTCAAAGTAAAGCTAAATTGAGGTGTACAAATTCAGACCCCTTGGTTTTGTCTGTCAGTCAGGCAGTGCCACTTCTGCTCCTGTTTAGTTAGGGGGTACACATGAGTATATGTATTTCCCGTGTAGTGAGTTTACATTGGGCAATGTTTGCAGGCCACAATGTATCTAGACTGCTTCTGATAGAAAAAGGTAAACTGCTTTCACTCCATTCAGTCAGTTAAAGTAGCCTTTGGAAGCTTTTCTTCTATCCCATCATTGCTGAGGGAGGACCTGGTTCCAGTGTTTGTTTTAATTTTGTTTTCTAATTTCAGAGAGCATACTACCACTATGTCACAGATAGTCACAGTACATTAAGTATTGTGGGTGGAATCATGGTCCAACCAAATTTAGGTGGTAGCAAACAGAAATTAATAACTGAAAATACATCACACAGAAGAAAAAAAAAAAGAAATTGAGGGAGGAAGACTTTTTCTGTATGTGGTCCTAAGGGATCTTTTGTTAGTCTTATATGCCTTCAAGATTTAGCAAATATATCCTCAAGAAATGAAGTATTTTGTCATAAATTTAATTCCATTCTTTCTGCAATTGGGCAAAACATTCAAATCAATCTACCCCTCAGTGGTTAAACTGAAGCATTAACCTGTGCCTTGGGTTGTATGTATCTAATCCCTCCCCCTTCTTAATTTTTTTTTTTTTTTTAAAGAAAACATGTAGTCCATAGACCATTGCATGGTGCATCTGCAGGGTGTAGTTTAATGTGCCCTTCAGTGAACTTTCATGCAGAAAATGTCAGTTACTTACATACCTGAACCATACAAGGCATTGCCCTGACAATTCCATCTTCAGAAAAGTTAGTGCATGGGGTTTTTTTGATAATGTGTGAATTATTGAGATAGCTTATTTGAAAGGTGGTGAAGGAGAGGAAAATCTTGTGCAGATGGAGAAATAAGATTCTTTTTAAACAGAGTTTAACAATTCGGGGTACTTTTTAAAGATGTATCAGTCACATGAAATAATTGAACACTATCTCATTAAGAAAAAAATGTTCCTGATAATAATAGGGACTTGTATTCTAATCCTATTTATTTTAAATCATCTATATAGTAATTAGAGTATTCTTTCCTAGTTCTGCACATATCATTTAATGTTCATCTTTTTTCTTGCTATTACTGGCAGTACTTTATATAAATCCAGTTTAGTCAATGCAGAAACTCGCTTTCTTTTTAAATTTTTCCTGCTCCCTGCATCCCTCTACTTCTCCATAATATTAGCAGCTTCTCTAAAGGCACCAACAAGGGAATTTACAGATTCTTCTTTTTACTGACCATGGATTATGGCATTTAACTTTGAAGTAAGTCAAACTAGCAATATCCATATTCAGGAGGTTAGATTGCAAAACCACTTTGAATAAGATTATCACAGCGCTCTGCCATTGTTATTAATATCTTAAGATGTAAATTGCCACTGGATTCTAAACTACATATAACAGATATTTTTCTCCTGTCTTTTTCTGTTAAAAATAGATGGGTTTTTTTCCCGTGCCACTTAGACAAACGTATAGTCCAGGTCTGTATTTATCTGTGCTGCAATTTTACTTGGCTTTCACCTTGAATATATCAGTTGGCACGTATACTTTTGATGCTGTGTTTTGTTTGAGATGAGAGTGATGAAGAATGGGATTTTTTCTCCTCCAAGTTGAGGATTGCCATAGAGCTGTGAGGCTGCTTTAATTAACTCCAACTAATCTACATCAGATGGAGTGGTATCTGAGAGCACTGTGAAGACAGCCGACTTGTTAGTTCTGTACTTTAATTAGAACTTTTAATATTTCATCCCTTACTACCCAAAGTGTGACCTATCAAGCTGCTGCAAGTCTGCCCCTTCCTGATAGAGGTACAGGTCTGAGCCCAGGACTGGCACCTGCTTATATCCAACTTGTGTACAGTTATTTGATGGTTTTGTTGTGTTTTCTTTCTTGATGTGCTTATTGTCTGTGAAAGCAGGAAATCACAGATCTGTTAATGTTAAAAGTTATCTGGACTTGCTAAATAGCTCATCAAAAGCCAGACCACATCTCCTGACCCTAATCTTTCACAAGTGGTCTGAGGCTGTCTAGCTGTTTTAGTCATTCTAGGACTTGTTCTATTACTAAGCCTTTAGAGACAAGAGAGGCAGGGGACATAGGACAGAGATATAAAGTAAGGTATAGTTACACAAGATGGATTGAGCTGACTTAATGTCTGTCCATGGCTGAATGAATAATGTCCTATTCCCCCTGTCATGTTTCTCCCTTTCCCAGCAACCTGTTCTTCTTTCCCTTGTCTGCAGAAGGTCCTCCAAAAGGTGGCAAGGTAAAGAGTACAGGGGTGGGAAAGGCAGATGACAGGTTATGTGAATTCTCTGTAAACTACTTGGTGTGTCTGGGACTGCTTTGTGTTATCCTTTGCAGATCCTTCTAGGGAGTGAGTATCATTAGAGAGTTAATTACCCTATGCAAAGACATGTTGAAATTGAGAGATAAATACATACAACTAGTAGGATTTGCTATTAAGTATGTAAACAGCTTTCAACTTGTATTTTGACAACTGACTCCTCTCTTGGTGTTGATCAGAGCAGTGCATACCCTGCAGCTGGTGCACTGAACCGGAGCTACATTGCTGTTGTTTGATACAGTTCCCAGGGTACATTAAAATATTTAATTCACAAAGCTGCTTGAGCTCTAGGTCTGTATTCTTTGACACTGTCTTACTCTAGCACAATTTCTCGGCATTAACAGAACAAGTTACTGTGTTAAAGACCACCTGCAGAAGTCAAAATCCTTGCGTTGGTGGATCACATGCCAAAGAAGCCAAAGTGCCCTTTTTTTCTGTAATAAAATTGCATAAGCCATAAATCCACAAATCATAATATGGGATCACAGAATGAAACTCTTCAATCATTTCTCAGGGAGAGGATAGTCCTCTTGAAAAGCAGAGATTATGAATATATGTTATAAAGTCAACTGATTTATCAGAAGGAATAACATTGTTCAGATGCAGAGCAAAATTCTTGTCCATAAATAAAGAACTAGATAAAATATAAAGCTTTCTATTCATCTCTGAAGTAGCTAATCAGCCTCACTTATCTTTACAATATCTACGAGAAAATATATAAATAATAATTTTTCTGGCAGAATTCTACTAATTGCTCTCCTCTGAGGTGTGTAATCTCTGCCCTCTATATGTATTTTGCATCTCTTTCTGTCCCAAACTGTTACGTTATCAGTGCAGAGGGACACCAGTGATCCACTATAATTTATAGCAGTGAGAGCTGAAATAATCCCTGTCCTAAGTTTCCCAATTTCACACATTGTAATGTAGTTTGTATGACAGTTTAACTGAGAAACCACAGCTGAGAAGCAGGACCCATTCTTAAACAAACATACGGTATGAGGTGCAACTTCAGTAAAGTGTCCTGAAGGAATTATAAACAAAGAATCTAACTGGAATAATTCTGAGTATAAGTAAAGCTCTCAGTTCGAATTTTTATTTAGCAGAGAGTGAGGAAAGTTATGTCTGAAATGATTTAGGAGGGTGGAACTGGTTTGTTAAAAACAAAAAGTCCTGCCTTTAGGTTGTGATAATAACAAAAATATCTCTAGGATTAAATTATAGTAAATGTAATACTAATTAATGAGTTTATTGTTTCATGTGCTAGATAGGAGCTTAAAGTACTTCAGGGGAATTGAGAATTTGTCCTCAAAACTAAATTTCATCATCAGAAAAAAAACCAACAAAAACCCAGACAATGAAAACAATCAACATTGTCTTGATAGATTCCCATCTGGTGCATCATTGAAAATCTCAAACTCAAAATAGAAAACTCTAGTGCCAGCCCACTTTTCCACTTTTTTTCCCCAGCACTTTTTCAATGAAAATGTGGTTTTAGCTTGACTGAAACATTTTTTACAGGTTTTTATTTTTGATTTGCTGAGTTGTGTTACATGAAAATAACAAACTAATTAAAAAACAATTTAAAAGCTGTTTTTACATTTCTTTATACTGTCATAAGACATGCTGATTACGAATTTCATTTAGAAAAAGAAAGAAATCATTTAAAATAGAAAAAAGTATTTTGTATTGACAAAAGAATTGTTTCACTTTCTTGGTGTTCTTTAAAAAATGACTTTTTTTTATTTGACTTGCTGGTTTTTGGTAAGTAACCTGAAAAAGAATTATTCTCACAAGTCTAGTAAAAAAAAAAAAAAGGGAAAATGACTTTACTTATTTTTCTTTTTCTGACTGAATACAAGTAGTGAGCACATAGTTAACATCAGTTTTGAGTTATATCATTCTCTATAATCTTTCTTTTGCTTTTTAATAATTTAATAAACTGGTTTACAAAATTTTTACGAAAGTGATAGTGTGTCTTTAAAACAAACTTACCACTTTGAGGTCTGCAAGCTATATACACATGACAGTTTCTATCTATTGTTTTCCTGGTTTGTAAAACACTAAGGTTATGCCCATGATTTCTGCATAACAAGAATCATTACAAAGCAGTAATGACCCAATCCTTTTTTCCACTTTCTTCTCTCTCCAGGGCTATATCTATAATGATCCTATCAGGTACTATATGATGCAAAACTCCAAAGAAAGAGCAACTCCTTTGTCCCGTGCATCAACATCCCATCAACAGCATGTTGAAAGTCTCCATGGGAGGACCATCAACCAGCCTCTGCCAGACAAGTTCTCGCCACAGTCAGAATTGGGGCTTGACCAAAAATCTCTGATGGCTGCACTGCACACGTACATCACTCGAAACTTGTCAGCACAAAGCAATGATAAAAGTTCTCACAGCAGGACTAAAGGGTCTCGCATTTATGCTGATAAATTCTACTCTTATCAAGTCAGTCCTTTTGATGGAACTTTTGCCAAAGGAAAAGCAGAAGATTTTAAAATGAAGAAGCTGTTCCAGCCAAGACCTGCGTCTGGAGTGCTGGAGCCAACCCCTGAGATGATGAATCATAAATCTGCTTCCCAGGATGATCCAAAGGACCCTCTGAGTGTAGTGGATGGTAAAGTTGATATTTATTTTAACTTACCTGAAGTTTCCTCGTGTTTACTGAGCATTTTTGAGGAAAAAAAAAAAAAAAGGAAAAAAAAAAGACATTCTGATACATCTCCTACTATTGACATATTTATATCTGCCCTAATACAGTATTAATTTTCACCATTCTAACTACTCTTTCCCTGCAAACATCTACCCACATTCTTCAACCCACCTTCCATATGCATGCAGAAATATATGGCACTCTGTAAGATGTAGCATTTATGTAACTCATTATATTTTCAAAGCGTTTTACAAACAACACATAGTTATGGGTAGATCTTTTCTATCAAATCTGGTTTTATGCATGATATATAGGTAATATAGAAATGCCTAGATTTGTTCCGTTCCTCTGTATCTAACTAGAAATTCAGAAGCCATGGGTAAAATTCAAAATTAGACACAGATATTACCACTGAGATAAATTCTGGTGAGGAGGTGAGTCTGTCAGTTATGAGGATATGTGGAAACAGAATAATACAAGAAGCTGGGATTTCATCTAGTTTTGGCTGGACATTCTATAACAAACAACCCGTTTGCTGGATTTTCATCTTTTTTTCCCTAGTGCTGTTTAACAATGACCAGATCCTGATTTCTTTGTACGTGATATTTTGACAAATATTTAAATGAAGGTAGATGCTCACAGGATGCTGCAATACACTTTTTAAGTGCTGCTTTGTAAGACAGGATGGGTCTTCACATTATGGCTGGGGATCAGGTAGAATTCTCTCAGGTAGAATAACTCTCACTCGCTCCATTTTTTTTTTTTTTTTCAAACTAATCTAATTATTGATGGTATTCCAGTGGTTCAGAATACCTGAAAAATGAAAGAACTGATCCTCAGCCATTGCCAAGCAGTTACATCTGTTACACTGTAGTCAATACTACCCCAAAGGATTTTGGTCATACGTGAGAAGGTTCCTTCAAATCCCTTCCATTATCATCCATAAAGTTTCACGTTCTTTGATTCTTTTTATTGTTTGTTATTTAAGAAAACCCAAAACAGAACACACAGAAATGTCAAAGTTGCAGCTGAGGAAAGATAATGCTTGCAATCTAAAGGATGCTCAGAAATGAAAGCGTTCTTAGTATGGTGCCCAAAGATAATAGGTTTCAAGAAATGAACTATAATGTAAAATCAAATCCAGGTGGCCCTGTAAGTCTCTTGCACAGGTTAGACAATTTTGTTGCTAGACTCAAAACAAACTAGGCACATGCTGGTTTCATTATTCTCCAGCTGTTCCACTTCACCTTCCCTGGTAAGAGCCAACTGGGAAAAAAATGCTTAACACTTAAAGGGAATAACATGTTTCACAATTCATTGGCTTGTGGGTTTACTTCACATACATAATGTGCCCTGTAGGAACTTCTTCCATTGCATTAACTTTTAAATGTTGCATAGACATAAAATTATGAATTGTTTGCTTAGGAAGTAATATGGTTTCATTTGTAAGTTTGATCTACTTGATAGTCTTCCAAGGAAGAGGTGGGGACAGACTCCAGCGTATTCGTTGTTTAAAATGCTGTCCATTGGAATGATGGGTTGGATTCAGATTTGCCAGGCTGACTGCACCATCACTTTCTACTTTTAACCTTTCTCCAGTCTCTGTGGTGTTTCAGGATTTTTGCACGCTTGCAGTTTGTTTCTCTCTCACACTTTCTAAACCACAAAACTGTTCAAAACCTGGAAAGCATGGGGTGCAGTCACATGAACTCAGTTCTCTGCTGCATCTGATACAGGATCAGACAAGGGAACCTGACTGGGAGAACAATCTAGAAGGTATTAAGTACATTAGCACTGAAAACTGCTGCAAAACTGTAGCAGATACTTCACAGAATCACAGAATGTTTGGGGTTGTAAGGGATCTTGAAAGATCATCTAGTCCAACACCCCTGCCAGAGCAGGATCACCTAGATTAGGTCACACAGGAACACGTCTAGGTGGGTTTTGAATGTCTTCAGAGGAAGAGACTCCACTACCTCCCTGGGCAGCCTGTTCCAGTGCTCTATCACCCTCACTGTAAAAAGGTTTCTCCTTACATTTCCATGGAACCTCCTATGTTCCGTCTTGCACCCTTGTCCTATCATTGGATGTCACTGAGAAGAGCCTGGCTCCATCTTCCTGACACTCAGCTTTTGCATATTTGTAAACATTAATGAGGTCATCCCTCAATCTCCTCTTCTCCAAGCTAAAGAGACCCAGCTCCCTCAGCCTTTCCTCATAAGGGAGATGTTCCACTCCCTTAATCA